>JAUJYO010000259.1:0-11164 GCA_030737845.1 Acorus calamus | reverse complement strand
TTTCTAAATAGATAAGGACCACATTATAAATTGGGAATATTAAAGGGGTCGTTTTGTAATTTTAGTAAACCCTTTAAATAACATGTTTGGGTTAGGGTTTTCATCCAGATCTCAGAAGGTATGAAGGGTGGTGATGACCTAACCCTAGATAAAGATGGTCGATGATGTGATCGGATGTAAGGTGAGATATCATTTCCTATTGATTTTGTTGTTTATGGTTCCAATTTATTTTTGGTTAGGAGATGATTGCGATTGTTTGGAGAAGAAGGTTGATGGATTAGGGTTAGAGTTTTATTGATTTTAATTGGATGATTATTTGATTTGATTTCAATGGATCTCAAAGGAATTGTTAAGATGAAATTAGATTTATTGGTTTTGGGGATTAAATGGTTATTTTCGGGTAAATTATATATATGGACGTTAAATCATGTGTTTGACTCTGATAGAGTCGTTGTTGAGAAAAATGTATTTCACAAAGAGAAATAGATTTTGAAAAGATCTTTCCAACGAATCATGAATCGTTCAATTTAGAATTACGGGTAGAAAGTTAAGATTTTTGAAATAATTCTGTGTTGTTTCTTAGAATTCAATATTTAGCTTTATGACTAAGTTTGATGAATTTTAGAGATTTAAAGAGATCTCAAATGGATGTTTAATGAGTATAATTTAATTTATGGGATTTGATGATTTATTGATCTTGGTGACTCAAATTGGATCTTAAATCAATTAATTTGATTTAGTGGGATCAACGAATATTAATCGGATATTACTGTTATTGGGATATAAATTGATTGGATTTAGTTATTTCGATCATTGGAATTATAGTTGAGTCTTATTGGATTTGTCTAAATATTTATTCGAGTATTGATCGATTATATGGGTCTTATGTAATAACTGAATATTGATTATCAGATCATTGTGGGTATATGAATATTTTAAAATTTATTCAGAGTTGAGATTTTCGTTAGGCCTTTGAGATGAGTTGCGGATTGTAGGTCTATTAAGTTTGGACTTTCGAGATGATTGGGCTTAGTGTTGTTGTAAGTTGGTTGTCAGGGGTTTGAGCCATAATTGAATTGTTTCTGATTTATTATTTCATAATTGTTATGCTAGGTTATCAACGTGCAGGTGTGTATCGTTCATGCGCATGCATCAGTTTGTATTGCGTGGACTGAAGGTGAATGGGCCTATCGATTTATTTCGTGTGAGCTTTTGCTCCATAACGTTAAATTTCATATGCCAATCATATTTGTGTGACATTATGTGTCATCCATGCATTTATATTGTGATAAATTTGCATGATTTAGATATTCTTTTTATGTTGATCAAATTGTATTTTTATTGAATAAAGTTGTATGATTTAATTTCTTCATCATGATAATTAATATAGCATGAGTATGCTATTCATGTTTCAAGAATTAATAAAACGCATATATTGATGCGTATGTTTTTTTTATTTATAATTAGTTAAATTAAGGATTTTGGTATTCTTGAGATTTTTGAAAAATTTAGGACTGGTGGAGACAACCTAATCCTAGAAGATTTTATCAAAATGCATATCATGACATATTTCTGGAATAAATTCCCCCGTTGTATTTCACCTTTGAGGAGGAAAGTCTAGGACTCGAAGAGTTCCAAAATCGGTGAGGGGTGTGGTAAAGCATTCCTTGCAGCGGCAGATTCCTTTATTTGGAGTATGCAGCAACCGGGCATCATGTGTTGATGTTCCTATAGCGATGGCTGCGGTGACCTATCAGTGTCTTCTAGATCCGACGTCTCTTCGAGGGAATTTTTTGAGTGATTTAGTCGTTTGGGGCTTAACACACCTGTTTTGGAGGGACGGTTCTTCCGATTGAAAACCCTACCCACTCATATCATTTAAACTACATGATTTCTATGACGTGCGATTTGTGACTTTTCAAGACAATTATTACTATCTAATTCACGCAGTGACATTATTGCTGGTGTCTGCTCGAGGCATCACCAAGAATTGATTTAAAAAGGAAGGGGAATGCCTATTGTTAAGCAACTTCTCCATCCTTTTCAATTTCTCAGTCTTGTTAGCCCTGACCGAAACTTCTTCAACCACGCCTGCCTTTAATGAGGAATTTGGCATTTCTTCTAACTTTTGTTAGAGGAATTGCCTGGTAACCATGTCCCTTTCCCCTTTCTGGATTGCTTGTCCTATACGTACCAGTTAATTCTGGGATGACAGTTTAACCCTTCCTCAGCTACACTTGGTGGCAAAATTTTTTGATTTCTTTTAGCTTCATCCCCTCCAAGTTGTACCTAATATATACCGCATTCTGATGTGTATGGTGAAAAGACGGGGTGAAACTTGGTGTGACCAAGATCCATTAATAAAAGGCTCGTGTCATGCTATTTATTTTGCAATTAAAATAATAAAATGGTGTTGTTTGTTTCTATTGTTCTTATTCTGGGACCCAGCACTAGCATATGAAATAACAGAACATATAATAACTAAACGAAATTTTCTGCGGTGTTACGCCGCCACATCCTTTCATTTCTGCATTTATAATATTAATTTTTTTTTTTTGCTTAGTAAATAATTTTATTCTATCTTAAAAAAAAAAAAATTACAAAATGTACACCAGTGTCAATCTAAAGAGAAATACAGTGGGATTGAACTATCCCATCTCCATGAGAGAATATGATGTACTATTACAGACCAGAATCTACTTTTAATACACAAAAATTACCATTTAACTAATAATCTAATGAATCAGTGTGAGAAAGGCTCAAGGGAGGGACCTCATGAATCTCCTTCCTTACAGGGGCGGACCCACGTTAGGGCGAGTGGGGGCAGCTGCCCCCACTCAGATTTTTTTTTTAATTTTATATATAGCCAAATGACTTAATCACCCTCACTGTTTTGTAAAATTACCAAAGCATCATAAGTTCAATCGTCAAGTGACTTGAGTCCACAATCGTCCATCGGTGTACCCAAATAAGTCCTCTTCAAGTTTTCATCCCAACTCAACATCACCCCCAAATTGAAAGTCCACGAAACGTGTCTTCATCCTCTGGTCCCACGGACCCTCAGTTTCCATGCGCGCCGCCCCTCATCTCCCCGACCCCGTGCGGCCGCGCTGGTAAGTCTCTCTCTCTCTCTCTCTCTCTCTCAATCTAGTGATACATTTTTCAAAACCCTAAATTGATTGATCGAAAATTCTTGTTGCGCTTATTGGAAATAGCTTATGACGATTATGTGTTTTTTAAACGAGAGTTTATGCTAATTAGTGATTATAGATTTATAGGTTTTATTGGCTCCTTTAGTTCTTTATTAATATATTGATTTAGGGTTTCACAGGGTTTCATTAAAAAAAATTTGTTGGTTCATTAAATTTGTGGTTTATAGAGATTTATGTCTTTTTTGAAACAGTTATGGACAAATACTTGAACAAAAGTCAAATTTTGATTCACCACATCCTTCAGAAAGAGATGATAATTCATCAAAACAAAGTCGTGTAGAAATCAATTTGACATATCTTCCTGCAGATCCAGGGCTACGATCACGAATTACATATTGCAATCCTAATGATAGAGATCCAATTCGTAGAGCATATTTGCAAAGGGGTCCTTGTCAACCATGTGGTCATAATTTTCCACAAAGAAAGTTTGGACAATCATCACGGCGATTTAATCAGGCTTGGTTTAAAGAATTTGGCAACTGGTTAGAGTATAGCATAACAAAAGATGCTGCATTTTGCCTATGTTGTTATCTTTTTAAAGAAGATATTGGAGAACAAGGAGGTGGTGAGTCTTTTGTTGGTGAAGGTTTTTCAAATTGGAAGAAGAAGGAAAGATTACAAATTCATGTGGGAGGTCCCAATAGTTCTCATAATCAAGCTTGGAGTAAATGTCAAGATTTACTAAATCAAAAGCAAAGTATACAAACAATTTTTTCCAAGCAGTCGGACCAAGCTCGAAGTGAATACCGAATCCGCTTAAATGCTTCAATTGATTGCATCGATTTCTTCTACAACAAGGGCTTGCATTTCGTGGTCATGATGAATCTGAAGATTCAAGTAATCAAGGAAATTTTCTTGAGCTTTTGGGATTTCTTGCAATCATAATGAGAATGTGCAAGCTGTCACATTGAAAAATGCTCCTGAAAATCTCAAGTTGACCGCACCTAATATCCAGAAGGATATTGTAAATGCCATTGCTGTTGAAACCATCGATTCTATTCTTAGAGATATTGGTGATGCACTTTTTTCTATTCTTGTCGATGAATCTCGTGACATATCAACAAAGGAGCAAATGGCTATTGCATTGCGATATGTTGACAAGAAGGGGTACGTGGTTGAGCGTTTTTTAGGTATTGAGCATGTTAGTAATACTAGTGCTCTCTCACTCAAGGCGACAATCGAAGATTTGTTTTCTAGACATAGATTAAGCATGTCTAGGTTGCGTGGGCAAGGTTATGATGGGGCTAGTAACATGCAAGGTGAATTCAATGGCCTTAAGACCCTTATAATGAATGAGAATCCATGTGCATATTACATTCATTGTTTTGCTCATCAATTACAATTAGCTCTTGTGGCCGTTGCAAAGAATCATAATCAAATTTCTTGTGCTCTTTAGTTTGGTTACTAATGTGGTGAATGTTGTTGGAGCATCATGTAAACGTCGAGATATTCTTAGAGAAAAACATGTTACAAGAGTTATTGAAGCACTCAATAAAGGAGAGCTTTCAAGTGGGCAAGGCCTTAATCAAGAAATTATTCTCAAACGGTCAAGTGATACGCGTTGGGGCTCACACTATGGTACTTTGATAAGCTTGATTAGTATGTTCTCATCTGTGATTGAAGTGCTTGAAATTATCTCTGAAGATGGTTCAAATTCAGACCAAAGAGGGAAGCATACATGTTATTGGACTCCATGCAATCTTTTGAATTCATATTTAATCTTCATTTGATGAGATCTATTTTGGGAATCACAAATGAATTATCACAGATATTACAAAAGAAAGATCAAGATATTGTGAATGCTATGACTTTAGTTCAAGTATCAAAGCGGCGACTCCAAATGATGAGGGAGAGTGGGTGGAGTTCTCTACTTGATGATGTATCTTCCTTTTCTGAAAAACATGATATTAGTGTTCCTAATATGGATGACAGGTTTTTAGCTCGAGGAAGACCAAGGCGTAAAGCACAAGAGATGACAAACTTGCATCATTATCGTGTTGAGTTATTCTATGTTGTCATAGATATGCAACTTCAAGAGCTAAATAATCGTTTCACTGAGTCAAATACAGAATTGCTTCTTTGTGTGGCATGTTTGAATCCATTTAATTCATTCTCTTCCTTGATAAGCACAAATTGATCCGTCTCGCCCAATTTTATCCTAATGAATTTTCTTCATTAGAGCTTATGATATTGCATGATCAACTTGATAATTATATTGTTGATGTGCTCTCAGCCGATGAGTTTTCAAGTTTAAAGGGTATTGGTGATCTAGCTCAAACAATGGTCAAAACTGGGAGAGACATAATATATCCATTAGTTTACTTGCTTGTGACTTTGGCATTGATTCTACCGGTTGCAACTGCTAGTGTTGAGAGAGCATTTTCAGCTATGAAGATTGTAAAGAATCGATTACGCAACCGCATGGGTGATCAATGGATGAACGATGGCTTGATTGCATATATAGAGAAAGATATATTTGGGGACATTGACAACGAGACTATCATTCAACGCTTCCAAAGCATGAAAACTCGTCGGGGTCAATTGTAAAGATGCCAAATAGAAAACTTGTTGGAAATGTAGATCACATATTATATTTTTTTGTACTCTTGAACTAATGTAAAGGGTGGTGTAACTAGTCAATTTTTTGTACACACCTATAGTTCTAGTTTAATTATTGTAAAAGGTGTAATTAGTCTCCTTTTTTGTATACACCTTAGAATCATTGGCTTGTCCTCTTTTGTACTTCATGAATTATTATATTATATGGATTTATTGAAATTATAAATGAGCTTCAATGACTTTACTTTTTGTCCTTGAATTATTGTGTGGAGTGTTTTTTTTTTGTACATCCCTTACAATCTCAGGTTTATAGAAAAAAAATTAAAGATTGTAGTTGAGTGTCACCCCCCCTAGAGTAAATTCCTAGCTCCGCCACTGCTTCCTTAAGATCCTTCCATTTTGTCCTGATATATATTTGTAAATCTTCCATATCAATGAAATTTACTTACCAAGCAAACAAAAAAATCTAACTAATATTAACTAAGGTGCTGTTTGGCAGCGGCGGAAAGCGGATTTTAAATGTTGATTGTTAAGTGCAGAAAGAGGAAAGATGATAATCTTTAAGAGTTTTGGAAAAAAAAACGTTTGGTTCAATGAAAAATATTAAGCAGTATTTTAAATAAGTGTGTTTGGTTAACCAGTTGACTTATGTGATTATTGGAAGGGTATTTTGATTCATTTTATAAGTGCTGAATGTTATTTTGATGTTTGGTTGAAATGGAAAAAAACATATTTTTTTTAGATATTAAAGATTATTCATTTTTAACATGTTAAAAATACTAGTTTCACAATTTTCTTTGAACAGCCAAAATAATATAGTGTGTGGATACCCACATGTTTAATCCGTTGAAAACTCTGATATTTATATATTTTCACCTATCCCATAGAATTGCAAACTCTATTTAATCCACTAGTGCATGGACATCACACTCACAGACTCCTGGATTTTTATATGAAACTAACAGGTATCATCCATCGATATAGAGTTTAAAAACAAACAAACAAACAAACAATGAATGTGTATCTGGTAACTTAAATAGATGGAAAATGGAAAAAGAAGAAACAATAGAGAGAGCAAAAAAAGGGAAATCAAATGGAAAATCAAGCAAGCTACAATAATCCCATGACATGCAAACCCTAGCACACCACATCTGTCAAAGCATCACCACCACTACCACAACCCATTTTTGCAAAAATTAAAACCATGAATGCAGACCATGTTTTTTATTAAAAAAAAAAACTTCGTCACATTTGCAGCCATCACCAGCTAATAATCACATGCGTGGGAGATCGGACTGTCGGAGGGCTCGATTTGGAGACAGTGTGAGGGAGATCGGCCGGCCCCTGTGAAAAAACATGTCGGGTTTCAGTGGTAGCAGATCGGTAACGGAGGGTTCAGTTGATGATTTTGAAGACAACATAAAGGAGATCTGTGCATAGAGGTTTACCAGAAAGAGTTGAAGGTAATTGCCGAAGAACAACCGCCGATTTGGAGCTTTTGCAGTTTTTAGGGTTTTCACATAGCTCTCGTTGTGTTTTGGGCGAATGAAAAGGGAGGAGAGAGAGGGTGGTTTCACTGGGCGTGGGTTTATAGACCCGACATAAATAAAAGAAGTTTGAAGGGGTACTGTCATCTTTTCACAGGAACACCGAATCACATAACGCGTTTTACTCTTTTTTAAGTGAGGCCGATCAAGATGAAAAAAAGGGGCCCAATTTTACTTAATGAGCCAGTACTTCCTTGTCACCCAACCAAACACAATTAATTCTTAAAATCAGCTTTAATCGAAATAAGCTCTTAAATTCAGAGCAACCAAACACCACCTAAGTCTACAATAAATCTAACGTAAACTCCAATCTATCTATTATACTAACTGAAAGAGTGGAATTTTTGTATGTTCATTCGTGTGTAACATTTTCATTTCCAATTTTATCATTAGTTTTATATAAAATTTTAATTTTATATTAAGGGTAAGAAACAAAAGAAACACATATTTTTAATATTTTAAAACATAATAGGAGATATTCATCAAATATATCTTTTTAATTTTTGTCTGTATTAATGTTATATTGATGAATGGTGGTGATTGTGCCACATAATCATATATATATATATATATATATATATATATATACACGCGAGTGATAATATGCGGTCGGTGCGGTCGTGCGGATCCGACGTGAGTCGTCAGATCGCGGGTCTATCGCATCCAACGGTTGAGATGAATCGCCCCCGACCGTCTGATGCGATGGACCCGTGATCAACGGCCCGTGGTCGACGCCGCACGACCGCACGACCCGTACGATATCATTTCCCATATACGGGAGCGATTACGTGCGGCGTGCGGCGGGTCCATCGCATCCAACAGTCGACGTGAATCGCACCCGACCGTCCGATGCGATGGACCCGTGTTCGACGGCCCGTGATCGCTGCCGCACCTGCTGTTCGCCGCACGTAATCGGCCCTCTCTCTCTATATATATATATATATACACACACGAGCGATTAGGTGCGGCGAACGGCTGGTGCGGCCGCGACGTGAGCCGTTCGATCGCGGGTCTATCGCATCTGACGGTCGATGTGAATCGCACCCAACCATCCGATGTGATGGACCCGTGATTGACGGCCCGTGATCGCTGCCGCACTCGCCGTTCGCCGCACATAATCATCCCTCTATATATATATATATTAGATTTAAATTGAGATAATCATGGAATTTAGGTGATGAATAACTAATTTTGGGTCAAATATGAGTTTCAACGTTTGATCTCACTTTTCATCACGCAATAGTCATTTTTTGGAAAAATTTATTTTACAGTCATAAGTACATATCGAAAAATTCTATCCAACGAGATTGATCACCCCAATCTGAGTTATATTTGATATGTTAAGAATTTTTAAAGAATTTAATTCTTGACTTTTTTGTGTATATACCTCTAAATATCATATTTTAGCAAAATATCTCCCATGAAATATTATCTCCAATAACATTATTTAATAGGGTTTAAATTGCATATCAAGTCATTTTGTTTTAATCTAATCGAGCCATATTGTTGATTTGAGAGTTTCAAATAGCGTAATTTTACAATATAGAGTTGGTTAGGGTATATGTGCAAAAAAACTCAATTTCAATTGTAGCACATCTCCTTTACATGTAAGTTCATAATAAATTTTATAAACAATTTATTCAATAATTGTTAAAATTTTCATTTTATCATTTATGTGAGGGTATTCTATTGGGAGTAGCATTAATTCAAACAAATTTTTAATATTTTTTTTATTTACACGCACATCTTGCCTGAGGGAAAACTTGTATTAACTAATTAAATTATTTAAACAAAGTTGAAACCAGAAAATTGCCTTCGTCGATCGATGGAACAAAAAAATGATCAATCTAATCCAATGTTTTAAATTGAACCGTTCGTTAACTAGAGAAATGGCTATGTTGCCCCCGTTTGTTTTACGTATAAGCCCTTGGATAACCCCGGATAACCCATGAAAAAGTATGCTAGAATAAACTAGTATAAAGTGGTATATGGATTCCAATCAACCCCTGAAATTAATGTTATCCTAGGTTATTCTACCCAAAGAATATGTGGGCCCACGGTCAAATCATTTATCATCACCTTTTATAAATCACATGTCAAATCAATTATCATTATTTTTTTACTTTTTTAAATATTTATCCATACTTTATTGACATTTTATCCAAACAACAAAACATTTATTCTTACGTTTACCAACGAGAATAATTCAAAATACAACTAAATACAAAATCACTTTATCCTTATTTATACTCACTTATACTTGGATAAATGTATACCCTGTCATAAATCCTATCCCCGTTCTAAACGGGGGTTAAGAGTCCAATATAATTCAACCATTGGATGAGCCAGAATAAAATCAAGACCTCATTATTACATAATAAATATATTAGTTATATTAAAAATTACAAAAATTAGGAAGCAAGCATAGTAAAAAATTATTTCTGGGACATACTACGCCTTTGCATCGTCTCACCCCTCAACTTTAATTCGCCTTGTCCTCACAAATAAGTTTGGGTGAGCGATTTTTGATGTCAGTTTTATTCTGATGCCTCTTATTTAGTACTGGACTTAGATATATATTTACTTATCCTATGTTTATGCTCATTTAGAAAGCCATTTGCCAATGAATCACTCATACTTTTTTTTCTTGGTAAATAAATTTGTTTTTCCTAGCAAAAACATAGAAATGTACAAGAGTACTTTGAGGCAGTAGAAGATGGGGGGGGGGGGGGGGGAGAGGATTTTTTGTAGTCCAGGTGACTCACTATTACAAAATATGGCAATGGGGACTAGGAAAAGCACAGGAAATAAAACTTCATCCTATGCAAAGGAGTAATTCAACCCATCTGGGTTGCCACAGAGCAGTCAGGCTGTTCTTGAATTAGGATCTTCAGGCTCCCAGAGTAGAGAAGGGCAGATTGTTGATGGGAAGTGCTGATGGACTACCAAGTATGATTCAGCCCGTCTGAACCTGAACGGAGCCTTCACGATCCTCTTGGATTAGTTTCTCCAGTGACTCCCAAAAACTAGGAGGGCTGAATATTGATATTCCCATGGCGGACTGATGGGCAACGAGCAAGTCAGCTAATCGGTTACCTTCATGATATACGTGAGAGTTCCTCCATTCTGCAAAAGAAGTGGTGATGCTATGCAAGGACCAAATGTCCCTCAGAGCTGTCCAAGGAATGGTACCTTTTCCTTTAGCCCAGACAATGACTGTGGTCGAATCAGTTTCACTCCATATTTGTTGAGCCCCAACACTTAAAGCAAGCCGGGTTCCCGCAACAACTCCTTTGAATTAAAGGAGATTGATTGAACAAGCTCGGATTCTAGCGGAGGTGGCTTGGACATAGAACCCGTCAGCAGTGCGGAGAAAAGCACCGAAGCCAAATCTATCCTACAAACGAGAACCTAAGAGTTTGCTTTGAACCATCCATACAGATGGGAGGCCCAGATTAAGTTAAGATAACTGGTTTATCCTTAAACAAAACACCAAAGATCTGTTTAATGCGAGATGCAAGATGAGGCAGAATTTTCGAAGACAGATTTCTGGAATCAAGAAATGGTGGCTTGGATAATTCGTCGAACCACTATGACTTTACTACACCACACTATGAATCACTCATACTTGCACTGCACCCTCTCTTCATCATCTAATGTGAGAGATCGAAGTGATTCTTTCTGTAGAACGATGTGGTGATTAGATTATCAGGACAGCCATTAAGCAAGACCGATCGATGAATTCCATATTTTGAATGGGTTCGAGTCTTGGCGTTGACTGACCCACTTATTTGTTGACAAAAATTCAAAAGAATTTTATATGGGACCATGTTAGACAGATAGAGG
>JAUJYO010000255.1:0-25000 GCA_030737845.1 Acorus calamus | reverse complement strand
TACATGTAGAGGGCAGATTCTAGCTGCCCATGGTTCGAAAGTTACATATATTGTTTGACCAAACCCAATAAATGTTAAATTTTTTAGGAAAAATGGCTCCACACTTTTCTTGCAAAACTGCCCATAGAAGAAATGAATAACATAAAAATATATATATTAACATTTATACGATGTTTCCATGTTTCATAACATATTTATTTTATACTAATTATACTTTAACAGTATACCATTTATTCGCCTTGAAATTCATTTCACGTAATAATCGGATGCATATTTTAACTTTGATTGTAATTTGATAATGAATTTGTTGTTTTATTTGTTACTTTCTTAAACCAATATTATAGTTATAACTGAATTTCTTTTATTAAAATCTAAATACTCCATGTAACTGCCAGAAATCCATATAACTCCATGATTTTTTTGAAGTCCAAATAACCCTTCAAAAAACTTATGAAAATCTAAATAACCCTTTGAAAATACCTTTGTAGATTCAAATAATTCTCTGAGTTAAACTTACGTTGACAAATAAAGAATATTAGATAAAATCGTCATTTATAGAAGATTTTTTTCTCCATTTTTAACACATTATAGAGGGTTATTGATATACTATGTTTCATAAAGGGTTAACCAAACAGAATATTCGTATAATATTTTTCATCTATCAATAAAAATTTAATTCAGATGGCTATTTAGATTTACATAAGTATTTACATGAGGGGTTTATATGAACTTCAGAAAAAGTTAGAAAGATATATAAATTTTACACAGTTTAGGGGGTTTATTTGGATTTTTTTTTTTTTTTTTTTTTTTTTTTGTGATTTTGAAAACATTTGAGACAAATCAACTGATCGGATGGGCTGCCGTCTTGCGTAGACAATGAATAAACCACAATAGCCACGTGGCAAACTAATTAATAAAAAATAAAACCCAATGTTTTCAACACCGAAAGTCCTTCCTCTTTTTTTCAACCCCATCTCAAGATTCAGTATCCAATCATCATTAAACAAAGTGTCAAATACTAATAATTCCATCACCAATTAAACCTTCCTAGTTCCGGTCATCATTAAAAATACTGTAATACTGTTGCTATACAATCCACTCTAGATGGCTCACGATTTTTTTAGCTTTCATGATGGTTTGATTCACTGTATGTTATGGATTTTATTATTCTTCATTAGAGCTTTATAAATAAGAAAAACATTGTCAAATTAAGCTAAATTCAATACATCACCATCCGCACCAACTTATACCCAAGAATTAATGTTAATGAATCAATATGACAGATGTTTCTGAACAACATTCAAACCTTTACCAGTCTCCTTCATTCCTTCCTCATTCACATCTGAAGGGTCCTTCGGGGATTTGTGGTTGGAGCACCCACATTCCAATATTCAAGCGTTCAAGCCTTCCAATGAAAAAATAAAAAAAAACTCAGCAATGAAAAAAGTATTGTTTTGCAGGCACTTGCCTCTTTTTATCTTTTTTTTTTTATTATTTTATAACGTGAGACGGTGTGAATGTAGAAGCTTTACGCGTTTGGATCATACTGCTAAATTCAATTATTAATCGCTCCATCTATATTTATAAAATATCTAAAATAAATAAATAAAAATCTAGACTCCCAATCAATGAATAACAATGTATGTATATAAAATATTTAGCTCCCATTTGAATATGGAATAACTTAATAAATAAATGAGGATAAAACAAAATAGGTGATTTTTTTGTTGTTTAGGTGTAGAGAATACTCGGGATAAATTATGTCATATTAAACTGGTATATAAATTCTAACCAAACCTTAGAATTAAAGTTATTTCAGATTATTCCACCCAAATCATATGTGGATCCACTGTTAAATCAATTATCATTACCTTTATAAATCATATGTCAAATTACTATCATTATTTTTTCACATTTTATAAATCTTTATCCACACTTAATTCACATTTTACTAGAAAAAAAAAATTTATTATTACGTTTTTTAACAAAAATAATTTAAAATACAACCAAACAAAAAATCATTTTATTCTTATTTATAACAATTTATATCATAATAACTGTATACCCAAGAATAAATCATATTGTGTATCTCAGAGACAGAGTGGAAAGAAACCAATGAAACATAAATGACAAAAACAAAAGTTCATCTTCACTTGCATTCACACAGATCACTATAAACAGCATCAAAACAGAGAAGCAAATTATAACAATACCCAACAAAAACAACACACAAAAACAACATTAATTCAAACACTCCCCTGCAATTCTCATTATCATTTTCTCCTCCTCCTCCTCCTCCTCCTCTTCTTCTTCTTCCTTAGTTTCATATTTATAAAAGCAAAAACAGAATCAGCTCAAACCATCTATCCTCTTAGTGGACATCCGCTTCAAGAACTCATATGTAGTGATCATCGTCGTCGCCGACAACGCCATTGACGCCCACCGCGGCCCAAGCCCCCGGTAACAAGCGGCCCAACCCCCCTCCCTCAACAGACTCTTCAATGTCCGTCCGATCGACAAAACCCTCCCCTCTGCCCCATCTCCGCCGTCCATCACCTGCATCCGCGTCTTGATCGTGTCCATCGGCATTGTCACCACCGCCGCCATCCCCCCTGCCACCGCCGCACTCGCCCCCTGCACCGCCACCACCGCCTTCGCATCCGGTCTCAACGCCCCGTCCGACCCTTCCGTGCAGAAGTGGCGGTGGCACCCGACGCTACCCCATATGAGCCTCTGCGTCACCGAATACGTCGCCCACCAAACCGCGTTCGACGGCGCGTACGTCAGTATCGACATCCCGAACCCCCTGTAGAGCCCCCGCACGCCGTCTGATCGGACGATCTTCCCGAACGCGTCGATCCCGCCGCGGTAGCGGTGGTCGGGGACCATGAGGCGCTGGCTGATCACGTCGACGGGAGTCCAGACGAGCTGCGCAGCGACGGCCGCGGAGAGGCCCGCGGCGGCGTTGGCGACGGTGGCCGCGGCGGGCTCGGGGACCCCGTATCGGACGGCGGCGGTGCCGACGGCGCTCTTGGTGACCTCGAGCGCCGTCATGTAGAGTGCCCGGGCCGGGATCGTGCCGGTGAGGGAGGTGCCGAAGCCGCGGTAGAAGCCGAGGACCCCTTCGTGGCGGACGATGGAGGCGGCGGTCTTGAAGCAGGGGAGGTGGGGACGGCAGATCTGCTGGCGGGTCTTGAGAACCACGACGGGGTACAGGGCGAAGGAGACGCCGGAGAAGAGGGCGGCGCCGAGGAAGAAGAACCTCGACTTGTCGAGCATCTGCCAGTCGATGTCCGCCGGGAGGTGGATCTCCGGCGCCGGAGATGGAGATTCCTCCTCCACCGCCACCACCTTCTCCTCCTCCGTGGACACGGCGGCGAGGCTCATCTTCGCCACCTCCCCCGATTTGGAAAATCGGACGGCCGTGATGGATTTCCTAAACCCCAATTTTTTAATTTATTTTCACTGAAACAGTTACAGTTATATAGTAGAAGTGACTATACAGTGTTGACTGTACAGAATAAAAAAAAGGGGACACAAAGAACAGAAACCCTAACCCTAATTTCGGGCTGTACAGGATATATTAAACACAGATTTCGATCGAGAATCAGAATTTGAAGAGGATGGATAGAGCGGACGAAGCGGTTCTCAAGGGGCGCAACCGATTCCGAGATTCTTCTCGCAGTGAATCAGGCACATCATCGCCGCTCCTTTTCGGATCGACGACCATGATTTAATAGCTCCTCTTGGAAAATCTAGGGTTTTGTAATCGAAAATGAAAACGAAAGTATAACTGAGTGAGTGAGTGAGTGAGAGAGAGAGAGAGAGACGAAGGATTGTATGAAAAGCAACACAGAAAGGAAAACATAAATGAGAGGGGATTGGACGGGGGAGACGTACACGTGTCGGTTGTGAGTTCGGGAGAATTCCGGGAATAGGCAGAGGAGGAAGTACACGTGGCGGTTACTGTGGTGGGGTGGGTTTTGTTTTGTTTGTTGTTGAGTGGATAAGGAGGGGTTTGAGTACCCCTGGTTTTCGTATGTGAGATAATGGCCGTCTGATTGATAGGATTTTGATTTGATGTGGTGATGGATTTGGTGTTGGTCGGGGAATAATTAAGAGTTGTGAAGGAAAAGAAAAGAAATTGATTTGGTTCTTATTAATCAAAAGCAAGACAAGTAGACAACTAAAGTTGAGCACCATTTATATAGCTGTTATATCAAAATAAAATTTTAATTTTTTAGAATTAATGCGATTGGTGATGTGTTTTTGAAATTATGTTTTTCTATAAAATAGTTATTATAAATAAAACTCGATTAACAGGAATTTTTTTAAAAAAAATTATTATTTATGCATATTTTTGTACTAAATTTGAAATATTGTTTTCAAAATAAAATATTACATATTTTTTAACAATCAAACAACACCAAGAAAAAGAAGTGTTTTTTTGAATAAATATTTTTTTTAATAAATAAAAAAGGGGAACAAACGATCATTGTTAACAATTCAAAATAAAATATTGATAACAATCTAACTAGTTTAAAAAAAAAATTAAATATGTTTTTTTATATCCACTCATGTTTATTCAATTTCTACAAATAAAAAAAATAATTATATGAGAAAAAATTACGTTTTTCCATTATATTGCATCTTTGAGTCACCTCTTGAGTCTTGAGAGAGAAAAATAATGTTATTTTGGTAAAGAGTATGATATTTTAAGGACAACCTAAAAATTTTTAAAAAAAAAAAATATTGGATTTGTCCTGTTATAAAAATAAGACGAAAAGATAGTGATAAAAGGTCCGATTCTATTTGTAATTTTTGTATTTATTTTTCCGTGGTTGTTCCGTGGTTTAACTGACTTGTTTTGTTCTTCTCTATTTCCTTTTACATTCTTCAGTGTAATGTGACTAAAATATTTATATTTTATAATTTTATCGGGATATCATTATGGTCTGAAAAATCTTTTAAAGTTTCAAAAAAATTTACTCATGAAGTCCTATAGAGAAAAATGGCACCCATTGACATTCGTGACCTACAAATTCTGTGATCAAGTGGAATTGATTGATAGTTTTATTTTGCCAGTGCATGTCTACCTAGAACTTGTGGCAGCCTACTGTCTTCGACCTCTGACATAGATTAAGTTTTCCAGAATTGTGAGAAGAACCTATGGGAAGAGACGATCCACTTAAATTGTTCATTGAGGTTGGGTTCTATCAAGGTCAGAGTATTCAGATGATGGGGGGTAGCCTACGAATCGAGTCATATTGCTAAAATGATAAGATGATGTCTGTAGCCCACTCAACTACGAGATTTTTGTTTGTTTCGATTTGTTCCATACGGTCGTGCTTAAAATATCAGGTTACAAAATGGAAAACCCATATAACTATATTTGAAAAAGACGTTCTTGAAAAATTAATAATTTATTATAACATTTAATTCAAAACCAGAAGAATTCTTTCCATCTTCAATTTTTTTATGCAACGCAATTTATTACATTTATTTTATTATCTTAATTTTATTTGAAGATAATGAACTCCGAGACACCCATCCAAGATGGAGAAGTGCATTTCGTTATTTCAGTTGCAGCCAATTAAAAGCAACCCAAAATAAAAAAACAAAAAAAACAGCACCGTTTGTTTTATTAAAATGATGACGGATTCAAGGGGCCGTTGTACAAAAGACGAAAAGAGACGGAAAAGAAAACCGGGGGTTGGCCATCATTGTCCCACTTTTATGCCTGAGGTTTTCATTCGAATCCCAACCAATTTGCGGGCACGAACTCCCATCAACATCGTCCAATCTCGTTTGTACCGCTGAATATGTTATCACACTCATTCAATCACTTCGTTATGAAAATGATATCTTCTCCGCCCCACACATTTCTTTTTCTTTTTAAATTATATTTTATATAAAAAATGAAACACGCATGAATTGAAAAATATATATATATATATATAGACGCGTGATATGGTGCTTCGTTTGCGAATCCGACGTGGATCCGATCGCGAGTCCATGATCCAATCGAGACGACGCACATAGGATCCGCACGACCTCACCGACCGCCGCCATCCCGACTATATATATATATATATATATATATATATATATATATATATATATATATATATATATATATATATGAAAATGATTGCGTGCGGCGAACGGCAGGTGCGGCCGCGACGTGAGATTTCGATCGCGGGTTCGCATCCAACGGTCTGAATCGCACCCGACCGTTCGATGCAATGGACCCGTGATTGCCGCACCCGCCGTTCGCCGCACGTTCACGTTATATATATAATTTTTTAATGTCATGATGACGTTACTGTTGTAAATAAAATTGTAAAATTGTATGATGTTTGATCATGAGAACAAATTATAAAAGCAGCTTTTAGCTTTTTGTGGTTACATCAAATACATAATCATTTAAAAGCTAAAACTTAAAAGCTGTTATCAAACATGTCAACTTAAATACATCATCATTATTAGATTTTATCTCTAAATTGCATCACGAAATCTGTGTTTTATAAACCAGTCATCATTATTACAACATAAAATCATCATCATTACACCCTCAAAAGGTGTGCATAAAGCTGTAAAATCTAAAAGTTGATTTTCAAACTGTGTTTCTAAACATGCACTTAATTAGTATATCTACTCCCAACACTTATTTTTATATCTTTGTTCGTGCATCGACGGATGACAGGTGGACACATGAATCTGTTAGATGTTAAATGCCTCTTCTAATCCGGAGGTTTGACAATGTGCATCGCTTTGTTTCGCTCTGTTTTTCTAAATTTTATGTTATATTCTCCTCCTTTTGTAGTTTATAAACTCAAATTTAGTAATCAGATTAGGTAGCAAATATCTTTCTTTTTAAAAAATAAATTATAATCGCATGTTTCTAAAGGGAGTATCTATTTTACAAAATGAAATACATAGTTCACAAAAAAATATGCACATGGTTAAATAAATTGAATTATATTTTTGTGACTATACTAGATTGAAGATAGTAATATACTACATTATAACTGCAAGAATGATTACAATAATGATAGTGTACTAGCATTCTTAATTTAAACCACAAACCATAGAATGGCATGTACAACTTTCCCAATGTCTAAATGCATATTTTGTTTGGGCATGGATATTTATTTATTAGAAAATATTAGAAAAAATAATTCTTGCATGGTTGGGATGGATTTTTTTTTTTTTGGGATGTTAAGGATGACAATATAGCTAGATTTCTTATAGACTTTATGTGAAACCCACTCTCTAAGTCTCACCTCTTCGTTTATTTATTTATATGTATATAAAATTGATATATATGTACATATATATTAATATACATGTATGTGTCACACGCTACTACGCTAGTACTACATATCTATTTGATAAGAACATCGGAGATTCATATGTATATCATGATTTAAAATTTATTTGTTTTACGTGTGACAAAGTATTTGAACATCTTTTAAAAGAAGCCAAAATAAAAATAATAAGAATAAATTTTTAATAAACACCAACAATACATGTCTAATGAAATGAAAAAATTGAACAAAACTTAGGTATATATTCGCCTGAATTGAATGCAATTTTTTTAGAATCATTTTTTTTTTCAAATTCAAGTGCAATTAGTTCAGAAAGATTATATTAGGTGAGGGACTACATTAACCATTAAGTGTATCAAGCATCATATTTTTCTTCGATTAGTTCCTCGGGCATGAAATTCATACACATAAGCGGCTACAATAATAATTGAGTGTATAAACAGATCAAATTTTACGAGAGAAAGCTGTTTTTGGAAAAATAGTTCTAGTCTTAGCTAACATTTCAAAAAGAAATGAGTTGTTCCACTTAAAGCAATAACTTCACATGTTAATAGATGTACCCCCTCTTCACCAAGAGATATTAGACTGGGGTCTTGTCTCTCCTAATAAGAGAAGATTTGATCTGAAAAATATAAAAATTTAGATGGAACAATATATTTTCATTTTCATTTCAAAACTGTGACAATTGTCCGCAGTTTATACTGATTATTTTTTATATCAAATGAGGAAAAAGTTGTACTTCTGCTCACTTATCCCCATAAATATCCCTTAATTCACCATTTATCTCATTGTCAAATCACCAGTCCACATGATTATCATAAAAGCATAATTTAAAAAAGTTATTCAAACACATTTTCAAATCTAGGGTGGGTGTAGCACATGGTGATTTAATTTGGCCTGCATTTCTAGAGTGATATATTTCTTCTGGATAGGCTGGATTGTTAAAACTGGATTTCTATGATTATTAGCACATATAAAAAGTTTACACTGGATTATTTTTGAATGAATAACATTGCCTTGACTTCAGCGTCGTCTCTTCGAAATTGGAGGCGAGTCATGCGGGGTCAATGTGCATGGATTTTTATTTTTCTGTCTTTTTATTTATGTCCCACAGGTCCCCCTCTTAAAACGTCAACAGAATTGTTTGTTGTTGGAATCAACACTTTTAAAAAATATTTAACATTAATGATAATCAATGGATTTGAAAGAGATAATAAATGCCCCTGGTAAGGTTCAGGTGTTTATGTATGACCCACCAACTCTTTTTTGTCTGTTTTTTTATTTTTCATTTTTTTATAAAAAACCTTTCACATGCTTATACTATGTATTTAGACTATTAAAATTATAAAATACATCGTTTACATCATTAGCGAGATCAAAAGTATAGACTTGATTGACATCTTGTATACACCTATGTATAGAGTTTATATAAGAAGTAAGCTACGCACGAATACGCATATCCTCCATATCAACTGTGCATAGATATCAACTGTGCATAGATTTAGTTGGAATCTAGCAGCCTGTCGAGCGATATACTTCGATGCTTTAACCACCTCCCGAGATACCTTGTAGAAGTGAAGTCCCAATCTGATGTTGTGGTGGTTGTTAGACCTAAATGGATATCTTAATACATGTATGTTATTCTGAATCATTTACATGCATGTATTAATGTTTGAATTATGAAATTTTTATATCAAAGGGTGTGATTGGTTGCGCGATTGCCGAAGTGATTCTGCAGGTATCTGTGTTTTAAAACTGATTCTACAAAAAGCTCACCCTCCTCCGCTTTTGAAAATCGTAACTTTTGAGCACTATTTATCCGAATTTATATGTAGAAAGTTTGTAAGAAAAAGATGCTATCACATAAAACGGTTTGAATTTAACGTTAGTCCCACGATCCTGCAGGAATAACAACTTCCTGTGCTAAACATCAAAATACTGAAGTATCAATCATTCGATAACCAAAAGCACTCACAAGTCCAAAAATAAATACTAGTTTGGTGACCAAGTCAAATATTAGAGGGAGGAGGAATCAAATTCAAGATAGAGATATCTTGTATTTTTAACTGAAACTAATTAAATTTCCAAAATTATGATTAGTCATGCGTAATAAAAATTTTAAGAGTATATAATACAAGCACATAATTTTAGGACAATTTGACTCTCTGTCAACCTAGGCAAGCACGGTATCGTTGGCAACTTGAGTAGTTTACATGGTGACGCCGTGACGGCCAATGATTTCTTAACTGGGTTTTGTAAATAACAATGTTGGGGACAATATTTAATATATTTATATGCGTTTTTTTTTTTTATGGGTTAGAGTTTTAAAAATATACATCATTTCTCATGTAATAAATATATGATATATTTGTTTAATTCGATTGTCCAAAACCGTTTGGTACATAAAAAATAATTATATTTAGAACTCTCTAATTAAACTTATGAAAATCAAAAACAAAAGATAATGTAGAAAATTTTCTAAGGCCCTTCCTTTCAGCTCCCTATCTTATTAAACAATATTTATTTTAGTTCTTGTCAAAACCGAAACAATCAGATGTATGATTATGTGCGGATTGGGGAACACCGTACGGACATGAGAAGCACCATACAACATCGTGTATGGATTGTTTGATCGTACAAATCTCGCGATCATACGATCCTATTTTTATTCAACTCTCATCAAACCGATAAAAAAAATGTTAATCCGAAACAAATAAAGGATCATCCGATCACGAGATTTGCGTAATCGGACAGTCCATACGCGTCCACAGATCGAAGAGCTGAGAGTGAATCCGCATCTGCTGTTCCGGAGCCCGCGATGGTGATATAAGCGACCAACTAAGATAATCCACTTGCCAAAAAGCGAAATAAAAATTTCCCCGGTCCCCTTTTGAGGTCCTCGTTTGCTTACTATAATATTATATGATACTAGACTGAAGAAACACTCAATCTATTCTCCAATCCTTTTGCAACTCAAAAACAATCCCACAACGACATATATATTATGTTGTTCAAGTCATTGTATATATAATGCAATATTTACTTCACCGACACAGGGTAGTATGAAAATTTTATTTTTTTATTTTTTAAATAAAAAATATGCTAATTTATTTAAGGACATACTCCACAAAAAAAGTATTCTATTTTTTTTATATAAAAAAACTACCTTTAATCTCCTACAGATAGTACAATTCTCCAAAAGAAAGTCTCAAAGAAAGGTAAATTTGCAAGTGGGAACATGCTCCATCGTTTTGGCATGTGAGGAGGCATGGGGTTTGGGAGGTAGGGTTTCTTTGGTTCTCTTTTTAACCTGCCCTGCCCATCCTTGCTTTTCCTGTTTTATTTTACTCTGGACTTTGTACTCTTTTTAAATTTAATTAAAGAAGTAGTAGGTCGACCATTTTCATTTATTTATTTTAAAAAAAAAACTCCATCACTCTATGAACTACACCTGGGTTTGTCAACGAGTCAGGTCAAGGTAGATCTGGACCTGACCCACTTGATTGTCGGCTCCTTCGGATTGGGTCTACATCGGGTCTCGGGTCGGGTTGACCCATTAACAAGTCTAGGTCAAACAAAGAGACGTCAATGAACTTCTTAAGGGCCTACAATGATTTCATTTTTTTTTGTTTTTTAGTTTTAAGTCCCTGTAAACATACCTATTTAGGGATCGATCTCTCACTTCTTCATAATTTGGTTTTAGTCCCCTGATTTAAAGGATATGTTTGGTTTTAGTCTCTCTCAGAGACTAAAAACAAAACCAAATAATTTAGAGATAGGTCCCTCCCAGGGACTAAAACCAAAATATGAAGAAGTGAGGAATCGATATCTAAATCATATGGTTTACGGGGACTTAAAAATAAAAAACCATTTTTTTAATAGAGTCTAGTACTTTTGTTTAATAGAGTATAATATATTATAAATAATTCTTCACTATTTTGATTTTTTTATGTTTTATTCGGAAACATTCGAAATACAATTTAGATTATTATTCTTTTATGTGAATTCAAAAGGTTGTAAAAAAATTTCAAATGCTTAAAATTTCAAATGATTATTCAGTATTTAGTTATAAATATTGAGTTGGATCATAAGTGTTAGGTTAGATCGTAAATAAAAAAATCACATAGTATTTGGGTTGGATCAATCGGATCCATCGAGTCCGTAGGATCAGGTCGAGGTGGACTCAGATCCAACCCGTTTTAATTGTCAGATTCTTCAAATAAAATATTTACGACTACACCAACACCACCTACATTTTAAGATATTTTCAATCCCTCCCTATGCTACATATATACAGCTTCTAAGAAATTCTAACCCCACTTTCGAAAAACCTAATTTCTCTACATATAGCTTCATTTCGAATTGAATGAACCAGTAAGTATAAGAAAATATTTAATATGATATATATAACATCTAACAAGATATATCAGTATATATTTTATTAGATTTCTAACGTGGTATATAGAACTGTTTTGAACTGAGAAAAAAAACTGAGTGTAACAACACTTTTTTTCCTCTGCCAAACCAACCCCGACCCCAACAAAACAAAACAAAAATCATCTGTTTTTTTGAGTGGCGAGTTATATTTTCCCAAAGACTTGAAACATCACACAATCTAAATAACTCTTTTACACCAACCCATTCAACATAAATTTTTTAAAATGAAATCTCTGAAATGCTCTAATATTAAATAACAAAAACCTACAAAATCTCCTACCGTCACCTAAAACAATGGCATAGTTGTAATAAGTCTAGCCTGGCTATACTGGAAAAAAAACAGGACATTCATGGTTATGGTATTTTTGTCTCTCGTCTGTAAATGACATTTTACAAAATACATCATTCATACATGCATCAAATCATATGAAACAGTAGTTTACTGAGGAAAAACTATTATTAAATTTCAGTGTCCCATTCAGTAATTAAATTACTTAAAGCTACCATTCAAGGGATGGAAATAGATGACCACAGACTCATGAATCATATGTATGGAAATTCTAATTTGCCAAGTGATAGAGATTGAAAACATGGATATTCCCATCAATTTACACAGGTACAAGACATGGAGATCATACTAGAAATAATCAAAATCACGCAGTCCAGCATGGTCTCATGTGTTGGATTTCGAGTCAGGCAGGCAAACCAGCCTCATTTTTTGCCATCATTTTGACTCCACTCCCTAAATGGGGTGATTTGCAGAGGCTGCCTGCCAGCAAGCTGAGGGCCGTTAGGTTAGAATTCTCTCCCCTTGTATTGCATTTCCTGTTTCAAGTCAAGTAATCAATTGGATGGAATATCTGACTCAATATAAAGCAAATGATTGTATAGAGAAATAAATCAAGAGGATCTAGTCCTGTTTATTTCGGAGTACAAATTTGATCTGAAAATTGTTTTTTGCTCAAAAATGGTTAATTTTGTATGGTATGAAACTAGATTAGGTTCTCATGTCATGCAGCAGTCCATGATAATTCAACAAACCCACTAATCCTCCGCTGCAAACTCCAGTTATCATGTTTCTACAAGTTCTATTTTCTTACAAGCAATTAACTCGCCTTTTTTGCATCTAACTTCAGCTACATTTAAGGAACGTTGAAATTATTTTATGACCATTCACTCTTGCACTTCAATTACATTATCAATTTCATCAGGTCTGAAGCAGGCCTGAAAATGTTGGGGAAAAAAATGCAGACCCAGGAATAGGGTAAGGGAAATTTGGCATGTCAACTGAAAGCCATATAGTTAAGCAAGTCACATAACTAGATCACTTGTTCTCCATGACAGTCATCATCAGGATTCACAAAACTTCTACATAGTCAGCAATGATTAGATTCTTCACTGTTTATAGAAGGATTCAACCCGAAGGAAGAAACAAATGCCATGACAATGACGTCAACACATTGACCAAGTCTCATCATTTATAAGGGAAAGGGAGGAAGAAATATATACAAGAAAACAATGAGTACTAATTGTAATACTTTGGGATACAACCTTCTTTACACTGCATAGAGAAGAGGACCAAAAACATGAACAGAAGTACCAATGTTCAACATCTGGACAGAGAAGGTGCATAGAGCAGGCCCGCATAAACAGATACTACTTTAATACATCCAGACTTTCAGTGTCCCTAAATGGTTCAGGGGCTTCTTCCACTTTGGGATCCAACATAATGAGTTTATGTAGTCACTAGTGTATCTCACAGAATTGATGGTGTGGAATAGTCATCTCACTTTCATTTTTTTTGTACAAAGTTCAACTGCCTTTCTCCAGTCTAAACAAATCATAATATGTATGCCATCTATGATCCAGGAGAAAACATTCATATTTTTAGCATCAATAGTTGAATATGTTTACAAATTCACCATCTCACTCATTAAACACGATATATCTATTAAAAATCATAAAAACAAACAAACGAACTGTGGGCCGCAAGGAAGAGATTTTTTATGTCCAAATTTCTATTCTAGGCTCCACAAAAAACCCTAGGCTACAAGATTAATATATAAAAAAAGGAAGAAAACTGAAAAAAGTGAGTGTCAAGCATGCATAAGGGGAATTAGTAGCCTTACTGGGGGATAGTTTGGCATGTATACAAATGGTCGAGGCTGGCCAATCATCATCGGCTGCCCATACTGCACAAATCATCGAAAGCACAATTTAAAAGAAAAGAAATCAATGCAACACTCCAATCACACATCTTATACAAATAAGGGTTTTTTGTTCTTAGAATAGAAGATATAATATACCGCGGCATTTTGCAGTGGTATAAAATAAAAGGATTGCTGTAGTTGTTCTATGAATTGCTTAAACCATACTGCACAAATCTTCGAAAGCACAATTTAAAAGAAAAGAAATCAATGTGATACTCCGATTAACATCTTATACAAAAAAGGGTTTTTCGTTCTATGAATTGCTAGAATATAAGATATAATATACCACGGCATTTTGCAGTGGTAATAAAAAGATTGTTGTAGTTGTTCTATGAATTGCTTAAAACGAAGAAACAACGTACCATCGCTCCATTTGGATGAATGTATGGCTGAGGTGATTGCATTGCAGCCTGAGAGTTGTAGATAAAAGGCTGTTGCCCAGAAAATGATCCCATCTACAAAAACATGTTCCATGTCATGATGATGTAATGTAGATGAGATAAAATATAACTATATTAAAAATGGTAAACATGATGGATTAAAAAACACTACAGCTTGCAGCAGAGCTACACATGAGATGTGAACAATGGCATGTGATGATAATATTCCATAAATTATAAGTTTTGAAATTAAAGAGTTGTGTTGGAAGGATCTGTCACTGTCACCAGCGAAAATACAATCCTAATCACGGAAAATAGGAAGAGTGTACACAGGATAGAAGAGTCCATCGATACTTCTATGGTAAAGGAATTCAGTTTACTGACAATGTGATAATTGGATGTGTTGATGATGGGGCTGTTTCACATCTTTGTGGGGTAGAAGAGATTCCTTTTAGCCTATTCAGGAGATGTAGGGTTTCTTTTATGCATACAACAAGGGCAGCAAAAAAAAAATACATGGAAAATACTTTTCTATTGAAAACAGTACGCATCTTACCTCAATTTATTAAAATAAAGACAATGCCCAATACAAAAAGAAAGAAAAATAAACCCAAGCCATAAAGACTACCAGGGTTAAGCCGTAGTAGAAGAATTTTCTACGAGAACACCCCCCCCCCCCCAAACACACACTCACACACACACAAAAAAGGTGGAATGCATCACACAATTAGTCCCAACACAAAATCTTCCCCAATCCTTGAATCTAATCACAAACTCCCAATTCTTCTCCACATAACACACAGCCCCTTTAAAGATGACCTCATAACACATACATCAAAGGGCACACACCACTGCTGGCACAAAAGACTGGGACATCATTGCCATGTGAAAAATACTTGGATGAGTATTTAGCATATGTGAGGACTGACTTGTTATATCTTGGAGGCAAAAGAGTAATCTTTTTGAGAAAAAAATAGAATTTTTTGGAGCAGCAAAAGAGTAGATTCTGGATACAGAAAGTGATTTGTTATTTTTACTTTTTTCATTTCTGCATTGCATAGATATGTTTCTTCCGTTCTTGAACGCTTACTGATTTTGCTAAACATTCCACCCTTCTTTGAAAAAAAAGAGAGGAGAAAGGCTGTTTATTCTTGGAAGTGATCAGTTTAGGTGTAACACAAATTAGCCACTGCATAGCAAGAGCTTTATTGGATAAGTGTTATGTGGGAAGTAGGAACACACTATACCTCAAATTTTCTTTTATTTTTTCTGAAAAGATATAGGTGCGATATAATCAAATCCCCCGAAAAAAATAGATGAGGGGTCTCCGTACAAAAATTAACAAGAAAAAGAAAAGAAAAAACACCCTATTAAAGGGTGCCACTGATCCACACTACCCAAACCATGCATTACCCATATTGATGTAAGGTGTCTCCTCACCAAGAATTACAAGGACCCATGAGTTAAAAAGAGTGGATATCATCGCCCATGTATTATCCACATGGACCCTCTTAGGTTGGAATATACTTTCGTTACAAGTCAACCAAATGCTCCAACAAACCGCTTATGGGACAAGCCATTGGACTTTGGTGAGATTATTGCGGTCTCTTCTTTTTTGCCTCTTATGTAACCATTTCCACGTCTTCAATGTCCGTAAATGAGCAATTTGAACCTAATGCTGAACCGATTTTAGCCCAAATTTGAGAACCAAATGGATGTCCGAAAAAAAATGATCCCTTGTTTCTTCCTCCCTTCCACAAAACTCAGAAGTGTTATTGCCATCAAGAGCCCATTTCAACTGATTAGCTTTACTGAGGGCCTTGTCTAGAGTGGAAAATCCACATAAAACACCGAATCTTCAACGAGGCAAGTGCACATAAAAAAAGTCATTCATGTTGAATGGTGGGGATATCTTTTGAGGGATGCATATTGAGCTTTTCATAGAAAGTCTTCAGGGAGAAAACTTCCAACTGTGTCCTCATCTTTTAAGTATAGATCAACCTCTTGGAGAGCAGAAAGAAGAGAAGCCAATTCAGTCATTTCCACATTGTTGAGGTTACGCCTAAGCTGAGGGGTCCAAATAATGGTATTGTCACCGTAAATGAAGGAATTACAAATAAGATCACTCTCGTCCAAAGCCACCCCAAAAAGGTTGGAGAAAAGAGAAGCTGGGGAAGTGTCATGAAACCATTTAACCTTCCAAAACCGTGTCTCCACCCCATTTCATGCTGAATTGAATCTCCTCTTAAAGCGCTCGAGCCATATCAAGAATATTCCTCCACACTATCGAGAGCTGAATTCTAGGATGAGAGTCCAAAGAAGATCTAGTGCTCCCAGAGCCCGGATCCGATAAAAGCCTCTAGAGATCCCAATAAACCATTTCCTCAATATCTCAATTTTATTAAAATAGAGATATAAATTCAAGAGTAGGGGAGGAACATGAACCTTACCTAAAAAGGAAAAATGTATATATAAAAATTAAGGATTTTTATTTTTAAGTCCTTGTAAACTATGTTATTTAGTGATCATTCTTGCCCTTCATATTTAATTTTAAGTCCTCAACTTCTAAAGACTTTTCGTTTTTAGTCCCTGCACTAAACGTCCACATGTTTGGGGCTCACAGATAGTTAAAATTCTTAAACTACCGTTTGAAATTTTTATTTTTAAATTCCTATAAACTATATTATTTAGTGATAGATCCCTCTCTTTTTCATATTGCATTCTCAACCCCCAACTTCATATGCTTTTTTAAGCCAACATATTGATTCTCTGATTCAGCCTCTTTTCAACTTCCATCATTTAATATATATATTTTTTTAAGAATGGTGCTCCTAGAATTTGATCATTTAACCTCTTTCACAAAGGTGGGAAATGCTTACCGACTTAATCAAAGCTCAGTTCGCCCTTTTTATGTTGTAAAGATGTAATCAGAGATAATTATAGGAGGTTGTAAAGTAATATATATTATGTAATGTATGACTGCAGGTAGATATCTAACAGTAGCGCCTAATGACCATAAACATCAAAAAGGCTCACATAAGTCATGTACATTGCACTTGTAGATAATGTTGGCTATCAGTGTGTTTGGTTGAGGTAATGTAATCAAATAGATTATTTGGGGTTTCTAGCAATTTGATTCTGATATGTTTTTATTCCCCTGTCAGGGATCGATATTTCCTGACTATACTTTATAATTTTTGAAATATACTATGAAGTTCTCACAAAAGTATGCATTGCTAAAAATGGAAAGATATGTCCAAATGGACTCATCTGAAAATCATCAAGCAATTTTGTCTACCTGAAAAGATTAAAGATGATCCTACCATGGAATAAAAAAGGCCATTAATAAATATGGATAGAACAAAAAAAAAACTTCCCAAGACTAATAAATATTCTCATTTTGGTCAACTTAGATCACCCATAACATATGAAGAGGGCTCTAAAATTTATGTTTCTACAAAGATTTGCATTTGTCCATCTGAATCATAAGAAACATAGAGTAAAGACAATAGAAATATGTATTTCTAATTCTATGTAAAAGCCATGCATACTTTATGTAAGAAGTGGCACATTTAAACTTACCCCAATGCCAACTGGAAGAGTATGCATGTGTGGGATGGCAGGTGCATTAGCCGGAATATAGAATGACCCATCAGACACAGGAACAGGAGGCCTTACAGAAGCTGATGGGGTAAAACTCTTCGCATTTGGATTGAGCCTGAATTCCTGGATCATACACATTCAAAGGGAAAAAAAGATATAAAATTGAAAAATCATGTGAACATATTACAGGTATAAAAGCACTAAGCACTAAGAATTCTCACCTTTGCATGAGGATTCAAGCTTGACTTCTCTGAAGATAATGAACCTACTGAAGAGCTTGGGGACAAAGCAGGACCACTTGAAACTGAAATGGAACCAGGGCGTTCAGAAGTTGACGATGTAGAACTACCAGGTCGGACACGGGTGTTTACTGGTTCTGTGGTGATAGACGCTTTGACAGAGCCTGCACGCTCCGATTCACCTATAGGGTCCATGTAATCTACAGACTTCACAGATTCTGAAGATGGAGCATATGCAGTGGCACGTGAAGATAATGCTCCTTTATCCCCAGAATCCTTCTTCGCATTTACTGATGGTTGAACTGCTTAGATAATTAATCATAATAACCTTTTAAAATCCAGTATTTTTCACTGAACTAAAAGAGAACAAGGCAATAACTAATCCCAATAAAGGTCAAAAACTGACAAATGTGATGCAAAAGTCGATCGAGCAGGAGAAGAGTCCAGAGTTGTTAAATATAAGAATATTAAGTACATAACCAAGTAGAAGTTACAAAATCTGTACACAAAGCTTCCCCACAAAATGAAAACAAAACATAAGAAACAAATAATTAAAACTACAGCTGCAATCAAATCAAGTAGTTCGAAATATAATAATTATACAAATATAAAAAGAACCACAAGAAAGGGGCTGCTGCACAATCTAGAAGTTCAGGGATACTTGTCTGCTGTGTAATGAGAAGGGAAAGAATGACAGAAGAAGTCCTTACTATGCCAAAGGTGAGAGACCAACAATCATGCACCAGGAAGACCCATGATACATGTGCATCATTAATACAGGGACATTACAGGAACTAATAATTGTCAATCTGTTTGAGAATGAATCTTTCCAACCAGGGCCAGGTGTCTGCCTTTATGCCAAAGTAGAATAATAAAACAAGTGCCTACAACTACAATGAATAAAAAAGAGCCAGGTGCCAGCCTTCACGTTTAACCCTCCCCGACGCCTCACCTAGGACTTGAAATCCATCCCTTAGAGCTAGAAACCAACCCCAAATTTAGAGTCCTCATTCCCCTAATTAATTATTTTCTGTAGCAAATGCTCTCCCAATTGACCAAATGCACTTTCTTCACTTCCGACCCTTTCCACGTGAAACTTCTTCTAATTTGATTAATTATTTGGACCACACCCATGGGGAGTATGAAATGTGAAAAATAGAAGAGTGGAAGGTTCAAAAGCGTAGGTCGGAGAAGAATGAAGCAGTCGCAAGGTGTAGAGAGGCCTAAGTATTTGGTAGGGAAGTAATTCGTTTGACACCCAAAGACAGTCGCAAGGTGATGGAGCTCTGATTCCTCAAGGTTAATCACTAACATGTATGCGGCACACAAATTAACTCAAAGCAGTGAAGAACAAATTCTATGCCTCTGATTGCCTCCTCCAAAGCCTCGCAAAGAACAAGGGTGTCATCCGCATACTGAATGTTAACACTGCAGGGCCCCAGTAGCACATTGCAAGCCCTACACACAGTCACCATCTTTCGTCATTTCCATACATCTACTAAAAACTTTCACCCTCCTCAACACCCTCCAAGAACCGGTTTTGAGTGAATCTAATAAATAGTTAAGCTTCTCTGCGCCTCAACCAAGGACTACTTTCACGGTAAAAAGATGTGGCTTCACATGGATAGGCAAAGTCAACACACAAGAAGTGCATAACACAATGAAAACTAATGGTGCAAAGCACCGATGAAGCTGTTACTTCATGTAGCCGGCCTATCTCTAAAGACTAATGACAAAGTGTATAGATCAAAATGGGCAATTGGGGAGTCTACTTGCTCGCTTTGTAACGAAAAAGAGAAGTCAACGCACATTTTCTGTAGATATTCATTTTCAAAATAAGTTTGGCATTGTCTGGGATTTAATAACACGGAGGAACTTTGGGCAGAAGGGGAGAATTATATGAAGACTAAGGTGATGCAACTAATACCAGGTCCTGAAAGCAACATGAGGAGTTTCGGGTGGTGTTTTGTTCCCAATGCTGTTTTTGACACATAAGAGCCCCTAATCTACAAAATGTATTTTTTCTTTTATTCACTTTTATATTCTGATGGAACTGTACCCCATTTATTTCATTTAATGAATTATGGTGGTAGGGTCCCTACCATTTCCCTCAAAAACACACACACACACTAAAATCATCAGAGACAAGGATGAAGAGCAACAAAGAAAGGGGATCTTGTCTGACACCTTTATTAATGTAAAAGAAACCGATAATTTTGCTGTTACCAAAACCCAAGGCATTCACCGTTTATATGCAATCAAAATCATAAAGGGTCAAAACCATATCATTGCAGGATAGACGCAAAAAGGGCCAGCTTACATTGCCATAGGCCTTTGTAAAGTCCAAATACATGGGATCCCTTGGTTTTGTCTTTGTGGAAATATAATCGATTGGTTCAACTTAATGATCGAGCCAATGACATCCTTTAACCCATTTGCAAGAACTTTGGCAATCATTTAATAACTTCCATTAATCAATCTAACACGCCCATAATCAGAGACCTCCTGCCCCCCTCCTTTTTAGGGATTAAGGCAATGAAAGTTGCATTTGGGCAAATAAACCCTGAGAGCCCTGTGGAACTCCTGAAACATGTCCATCAAGCATTTGACAATAATTCTTGATACAATTTAAGTGGGAAGCCATTTGGACCCAGTGCCTTATCCCCATCTAAACCAAAACTACCACCTAAATTTCTTTTTACTCAAAAGGACCTTTCAAGGCAGCCAACCAGTTGTCAGGGATTCTATTGAGATTTTCATCAAACCAAGCAAGCCTCCAAATTCAATCAGCAAATGCTGAAGAAATGTCTTCACTATGATTTCTGTATTCAACCATCAAGACTCAGGCACTTATATTAGCAATATGATTGATTCTTCTTCAGCGGCTTGCTATTTTGTAAAATAATTTGGACTTGTCCTCCAGTTTGAGCTACAAAGCCCAAAATCATAGTCTTCATTTGGAAGCCTCTCTCTCTCTCCCTTTATAGGTGGAGTTTTAGTAGGTGGAGATTGAAAGTACTTTTGTTTCCTGGTCTTTGATGGAGATAGAGAACTGCATTGCGTTGGGTATGGTATGGATCGGGTTGGGTTGGGTATGATGGAGACGGAACCTTTTTTATCTGGTCTTTGATGGAGATAGAGAACTGGAGACCGTGAAAATGAATAAGCTGTTTATATTGGGCTCGGGTTGACTATATCGGGTTCGGGTTCTGGCTGGGTACTTTGAGTTGTGGGTTGGGTTTGAAAAAAACCTCTAACCCGACCCAACCTGCCGAGTTGCACCCCTATTCAAATTTCATGATGCCCCAATTACCACATCAGGATTCAGATTTCAATAAAATATAAAATTCGAAGTGCCCCCATAGTCCTTGCCCCCTAAAACAGGACAATTTTCCGAAAAGGATGAACTTGTCAAGTGAAATTTAAGGACTGTATACTGTTTGTCCTTTGTTATAAGAATGAACTTCAAAATCTCCCCCCTCTTAAGTGGCATAAGAATACCCCCCATAATGCCTTATAATTTTTTCCCATCTACAAACTACTCATTAGTTTATATATTTTTGCCATTCAATTCTGCAGTGGTCTAATAGTGAAAAGTAAATCATACACTGAGGCACAATGAAATTCTAAAGCTCTATGAAAAGGACTAAAAATATTAAGTTAATCAATTAGGAGTTTGACATAAATTCTAGGTGAAAAATATCTTTTTGATAAGAGATTATAAAAAAAACAAAGAAAAACAAAAAAGATGGTCGTTCATAAATCTAACAGATCCATGGAAGATTAACCTGATGTGCATGTTTTTATCTGTTGCCAAAAAATTCCATAGGGACAGAACAATTCACATCTACTAACATAATTGATGAATTTCAGACACCAAGACAATCACAACTTCAATTGGAATGGAAAATATTTTGACTCAAATTTCTTTCGGATAATCACGCATACCAGACATTGGACCATCTGGTGGATCATTTATGTTAGCAAGGATAGCACAAAAATCTGGCTAAAATATTGGTAAGATCAAGAGTGGTGGTACTCACCTTCACATCTTGATGCTCGAGAATCCTCAGAGTCCTGCATGTGAAATTGAAACAATCACTAAAGGAACAATATTGTGCATTATATGTTTGAGATTTAATTTGTTTTTCCTACCTTGCTTGTTATTCATTACTTACAGGCTAAAGCTAATTTGACATTTAAATATTAGTATACAAAGCTTCAATTCATATAAACCAGAGAAGATGTTGCTCTCATCATCTCATGAACTTACAATTCTTTCTGAAAGATCCTTCGACAAATTCTGTCCTCCGTCTTGATCTCTGATCTGGTTCTCAGTCATTCTATAATCATTATAGCATGTCAAACCAAGGAATCAAAAGAACAATATAAAACAATTTACCCTTAACAAATCAATAACAGAACAGATATAAGGGTATTGCACAACAAAGGAATAGAGTTAATGGTCCAGTTGCATGTTTGCTTGGATTTTCTTCTTTTTTATATATTTTTCCCTTTATTTTAATTTTGTATCGGGGAGACCACAGTTCTCTTTTGGGGATGGTTCTTTCACTGAGTAATGAAAAATATATCATCCTTCACAAAAAAAAAGGTATAGGGGCATGAGTGGAACCTGTTTCCCTTGTCGACAGAGCTCGTTGAGGTGCAATCAGATGTCTTCCGAACATGATCCAAAGGATGAGAAATAAACATTTCTCTGCCCATAACTACTTGACTGGATGCTTCCTCATCCTGTATAATAAAATAAACATCAAAGAAAGAACAAAAGAACTCATAGATTAGTTGTTTGATCCAAACAACTTTAACATGTTCTTTAGCCTCCCCTCCAGTTCTATTCTCAAACAATCTAGCCGCAAGCTTTCTTATATAGCCTTCTTAATCCTACGTCCTAACATCTTTTACATCAAGAATTCAATTTCTATATGAAATAACTCAGATATGAATTCATCTATAAGCCAGTATAACAGAAAATACAAACCTGCAGTATCCTTCTCATGCGTCTTTGAAAAACAAAATGGTGATCAATCGTAGTGAGCCCTCATTGAAAGAACTAGCTGTGACCCTTCTTGCCTAAAAGGGGAGCTCAAGGAGGGGCTGGGTTTTTATTTACTTACTATAAAGGGCCTCCCAAATCCTTTTTCTGTTCACTTATTTTCTTGTTTCACTTTTTTTCTGTTTTTTTTAATTCCCCAGTCTCCATTTTCTTTGAGGGGCATTATCTATATATACCAAAATTATGTTTACACAATGAACATGTAACATAATAGGTTGTGCAATCTGGATGCCTGGTATTTAAGGAAGCAGATGATAGTAATCACGAATAATAGGTGTGACTGCAAATGCTGACATGTTGTGAGGCTGGCTGATGATTTCATATTCTTGAGATAAACAATTCATTCTTTTGACACATCCAACAGGTTGTGTCAATCTAATAGCCTAATTACATGTCCAGATAAAATCTCTCTTGTTAAAATGTAGCAAACATATGAGCATGTAGAATTTAAAAAGATGACTCTGAACACCTGGTAGGTGCATTTACTTAAGCAACATGAAGAATAAGCTCTAAGGAAATCCTTTACATTCAATTCTGACACTGCAATGAGGGTGTTCTTCAGGAGTCTACAGGGGGGGGGGAGGGGAGAGAGAGAGAGAAGATAAGAAGAGAAATTTATCCTACGATATAGAAGAAAAAAAAAGAGAAATATATAGAAGGAAAAAAAGAGAAATTTATCCTATGATCCCTCAAACTCCATGTTAGACAGTGTGGCTGGCAAGAAATGATAGTCTCTTCAATGCAAAGCCCTGCCTAATTGAAAACACTTGGATCCTATCTTCCTTTTCCCAAAAAATACACACACACACACACATGCACAGAGAGAGAGAGAGAGAGAGATGTCACGGTAGTCAGTTTATTCAACACGTGGACTAAGTACATCCTCAAGGCAGAATCTGTCCAGGTGGCAAAGCTTGGGCCCTTTCTTGGTGGTATAGAAATTTATTTGTACTGAAAAGAGGGTGTTTTGGCTTGAGGCCAGCCCACACTATGGATGGATGGGAATACACCGAATATCCCAACCAAATTTTCCTTCTTCTTTTTTCTCCTTTCATCATATTCCATCAAAAACATATAGCAAACACGAATGTGTGCATATGAATCAACACACAAAAACATGTAGCAAACACGAACGCTGTATAGCAAGTAAATACAAATGAATGGATCAAGATGCATGCTATACAGCAAGTGACAAAATATCCAGTTCCAGGAAAAAATTCTACGAGAAATAAAGCTTCTGATATGCAAATAATAATGATAAATACATACCACTGATGAACAGCTTGATGTTGCGTCATTATTTTTCCATCTAGAAACTTCAGGGAAGGCTCGGTGAATAACAGAATCATTGGGACTTCCGAATGTTTCATTATTGAAGTCATCCTTGTTCTCATTCTCATCATAAGAGCCATCATCAGCAACCCTGAGCACTGAAGAGAATCTACTCTCCTCATCAAGCTCAAGATCATCAAAAAAGCGGCTGCCTCTTTCCTGTAAGATGGAATACAAGGAATTACAACCAAATTGCATATTACATCAGATATATAATTACTAATTTTACAAATTATAATAATGTCACCTCTGCTAAATGAAGATCGATAGTTTCCTCCCCCTCAATTTCTCTCGCTATCCTTGTAGCTTCTCTTTCCAGCTCCCTCGTTTGAGGACCCTTCTCAAGCTTTGTTGTATAAAGTTCTTCATCAAATGTGCTTTTTACTCCGAACAA
>JAUJYO010000249.1:0-21727 GCA_030737845.1 Acorus calamus | reverse complement strand
TCTATGACGTGGACCAAGGATTGGGCCACGTTATTGCATTAAAACTATATTTTACTAAGCTCATGAATTTAATTTGATTTTTTTTAAAGAAAATTCTTATATTTTTTATATATATATATATATATATATATATATATATATAATGATATATTTTTTTTAACTCTCATGATTTATCTGATGTGGGCCAATGATTTGGGCCACGTGTGCATTAAAATATTTTTTTAAAGTTTATGATTTTAAATTGATTTAATAAAATAAAATATTTATTAAGTGAAATTCTGATTTTCATAAAACCTTATTTTTATATGTAACTATCATATGAAGTAATTTGTCAGTGGGCTTATTCACTGAGTTAAACACTCACCCTATTCCAAATGGCTGGTTGTTTTATAACCAGGTAGCTCATCTTCTGGGGATCAAGGCAAAGTTTGAACCTTTCATACAGTCCAAGGATCTTGAGGTAGCAATGTTTGGAGAACAAATAATAGTCGCAGCCGACTATTTGAATCTATTTTAGTTTAGATGGCTCCCACAGGGGTGGTTTAGTGTGTCTTTTCATTCTAGTATTTTATTTATGTCAGACTCTGATATTCTGTAAGACCGTTAGTGGTTTATAACTTTTGGATATTGTTTTCATATTTATCACTTTCAGTTTTTATTATATTAGTATTGTTTTTTTCAAGTAAAAGGAAAAAAAAAGGCTGTAAATTTTGGTCTTGTATTTGGATTAAGTTTAGTAGCGACCCATTTACCGTCCGATAAGCGGTTAGGTAAATGTGGGGCGTTACAGATGGTATCTTATGTTGATGGTACAAGTTGGATCATTTATGGTATGGGACATAGATGAGCCTAACTTGTACAATTATATACGAAATTGTTTGATGTGATTGTTTTTGTTATTGTCAATGTTTGCATTGTATTAGTTGGACCGCCTATGGTATGGGACGTAGGTGGGCTGACTTATGCAATTTGTTGCTCGTTATGTCTTTGTTTGTTCTGTACAAACTGAATCACCCATGGTATGGGACATGGGTGAGCGTGACTTGTATATTTTCGTTGTATTATTTGTCCTTGCTTATGCTATATGAGTTATAACACCTATGATGTGAAACATGGGTGGATTTGACCTACACATTTAATTTTTGTAAATGATTTTTGTCATTGTTGGTGATGTATAAGTTCATCCACCTGTGATTTGGGTCACTATCAGAGTAGCGCAGCGGAAGAATTGTGGATCTGATTTATATGATTATTTTATTGTATGATAGTTGTCTGTATTGATATTTGTTGAAACTTCAATGCAAACCATTGATAGTTTTGCTTGTGCTTTCGATTGAATATTGTTTGTGGGGTATAAGTTAGAATCTTATACCATTTTTCACATTATTGAGTTTGTTGAGTATGAGTCAGACCTATAAGCTGACTTATACAATTATTGTATGGATGTACATTTGTTTGATTGTTTGTGGGGTATAAGTTGGATTCTTATACTATTTTCTATATTATTGTGCTTGTTAGGTATTACACAGACGTGTAAACCTACTGGTGTAATGATTGTATTGATGTTGTTATGACTTAGAATTGTAAGACTACTCTTACAACTATTGGTTGGATGATTGTTATTATTGAATGTTATATATCTTTCTTTTTGTGTTCTCCCTTGAATTTAGAGGACTAAATTCCTTTAAGGGGGAAAGAATGTAACGTTTCTGTATTTTTTCGGCCTTATATATTTATTTTAAATATATAATGGAAATTTTAAAATTTGATTTTTTATATTTCATTTTTCAGATTTGGCGGTGGGCCCAAATGGGTCCAATTTGATTTATAATTATGATAATTATAAATTGACGTTGAAATAATTATTTTATATTTTTTTGTAGATCTTTATAGTGTTAAGATACTTTGGTTGAAATTTGGTGAGATTCGGAGTTCGAAAAATTTGATTTTTAGGCTTAGTGTCAAGTTATTGGGCCTAGGGATCTAGTTGCGAATCCAGAATACATTTTTATAGCCTTCTGGGACTTTCTGTAAATCGGATAGGGATCTGTTTGTAAATCGGATAGGGACGTCATTGTAAACCGGAAACACTTCAGGGGTCGTTTTGTAATTTTGATAAACCCCTTTAAATAACATGTTTGGGTTAGGGTTTTTTATCCAAATCTCAGAAGTTATGAAGGGTTGTGATGACCTAACCCTAGATGGAGATGGTGGGTGGTGTAACCGGATCTAAGGTGAGATATCATTCCCTATTGATTTTGTTAGTTTTAATTTATTTTTGTTAGGATATGATTACGTCAAGTAATTGTTTGGGGAAGAAGTTTGATGGATTAGGGTGAGGGTTTGATTGATTTAATTTAATGATTATTTGATTTGATTTTTATGGATCTCAAAGGAATTCTTAAGATCAAATTAGATTTATTAGTTTTGGGGATTTAATGACCATTTTCGGGTTGATTTTATGCTTGGACGTAAATCGTGTGTTTGACTATGATAGAGTCATTTCTGGAAAAAATGTATTTGACAAACAGAAATAGGTTTTGAAAAGAGCTTTCCAACGAATCATTAATCGTCCAATTCGGAGTTATGGATAGAAAGTTATGGTTTTTGAAAGATTTCTGTGCAGTTTATTGAAATTCAAATATTTAGCTTGATGACCAAGTTTGATAAATGTTAGAGATTTAGATGATCCCAAATTTGATGTTTAATGAAGTATAGTTTGTTTTGTGGGTTTTGATGATTTTATTGATCTTGAGAACTTAATTGGAATCTTAAATCGATAATTTGGTTTAGTGGGATCAATGAATATTGATTGGATATTGTTGTTATTTGGATGTAAATTGATGAGATTTGAGTTACTCGATCATGGAATTATAGTTGAGCCTTATTGGATTTGTCCAAATATTTATTCGAGGATTGATTGATCATATGGGTCTTATGGAATAAATGGATATTGATTATTGGATCGGATCATTGTGAGTATATGAGTATTCTAATATTTATTCGAAGTTGGGATTTTCATTAGGACTTTGAAGTGAGTTGTTGATTGTAGGTCTATAAGATATCGGCTTTTGGGATTATTGGGCATAGTGCTGTTATAAGTTGGTTGTCAGTTGTTTGGGTCGTGATTGATTGTTTCTGATCTATTATTGTATAATTGTTATGCTAGGTTATCAACGTGCGAGTGTGTATCGTTGATGCTTGCGTAGACCGAAGGTGAGTAGGCCTATCGATTTATTTCGTGTGAGCTTTTGCTCTATAACATTGAATTTCATATGCCAATCATATTTGTGTGATATTATGTGTCATCCATGCATTTATATTTTGATAAATTTGCATGATTTGGATATTTTCTTCATATTGATCAAATTGCATTTTCGTTAAATGAAGTTGCATGATTTAATTCATTCATCATGTCATTAAAATAGCATGAATTATGCTATTCATGTTTCAAGAATTAACATAATATATTTTCTGATGCTTATGCTTTCGAAATAATATTTGGATTAAAGATTTTTATTTCGAGAGTTTTGAAAAAAATTAGGACTAGTGGAGACAACCTAGTCCTAGGATATTTTATCAAGATGCATATCATGACATATTTTCTGGAATAAATCCCCCCGTAGTATTTCGCCTTTGGGGAGGAAGGTCTAGGACTCGAAGAGTCCCAAGATCGGTGAGGGGTGTGGTAAAACATTCCTTGCAGCGGCGGATTCCTTTGTTTGGAGTCTGCAGCAACCGGGGCATCCTGTGCTTGTGTTCTCGTAGTGATGGCAGCGGCGACCCATCAGCGTCTTCTAGATCCGACGTCTCCTCGAGGGAGCTTTTTGAGCGATTTAGTCGCTTGGGGCTTGGCACACCTGTTTTGGGGAACGGTTCTTCCGATTGAGAACCCTACCCGGTCATATCATTTAAGCTGCATGATTTCTATGACGTGGACCAAGGATTGGGCCACGTGATTGCATTAAAACTATATTTTATTAAGCTCATGAATTTAATTTGATTTTTTTAAAGAAAATTCTTATATTTTTTATATATATAAATATATATATATAATGATATATTTTTTTTAACTCTCATGATTTCTCTGATATGGGCCAATGATTTGGGCCACGTGTGCCATAAAATATTTTTTTAAAGTTTATGATTTTAAATTGATTTAATAAAATAAAATATTTATTAAGTGAAATTCTGATTTTCATAAAACCTTATTTTTATATGTAACTATCATATGAAGTAATTTGTCAGTGGGCTTATTCACTGAGTTAGACACTCACCCTATTCCAAATGGCTGGTTGTTTTATAACCAGGCAGCTCATCTTCTGGGGATCAAGGCAAAGTTTGAACCTTTCATACACTCCAAGGATCTTGAGGTAGCAATGTTTGGAGAACAAATAATAGTCGCAGCCGACTATTTGAATCTATTTTAGTTTAGATGGCTCCCACAGGGGTGGTTTAGTGTGTCTTTTCATTCTAGTATTTTATTTATGTCAGACTCTGATATTCTGTAAGACCGTTAGTGGTTTATAACTTTTGGATATTGTTTTCATATTTTATCACTTTCAGTTTTTATTATATTAGTATTGTTTTTTTCAAGTAAAAGAAAAAAAAAGGCTGTAAATTTTGGTCTTGTATTTGGATTAAGTTTAGTAGCGACCCATTTACCGTCCGATAAGCGGTTAGGTAAATGTGGGGCGTTACAGTCGCGTTTAGACAAATCGGTTGCATCATCTCGTTAAAGTTTACATGTAACTTCTCCCCCATACCCCATATGCATAGAGGTAGTTTTCAGTTTTATAACTTTTGAATAGGTAGATTTCTGTTTTCAACTAATTAATAATGTATGTTTCTCTTTTTTCTGGCTTTCTGTTTATTAGAAAGAGTAATTCTCTATTTTTTTATTATTAAAAAGGATACATTTTTGTTTCCCGTATTTTGAAAAAATGTAATTTTCTATCAAAGGTAGTCTTCTCTTTTCTATTTATAAAAATGATAGTTTTCCGTGTTTTATTAGTTTTAAATAATTCAAAATTATAATTTTTCTTTTATAGAAAAATTCACTTTTTAATAAACGCATTACAGAAAATAGCCATTTTCTATAAAACCGAAAATTGCAAACTTCCATTTCGGACAAACAGAATCCAGAAATCAATTTTTGAAAACCAAATTCTAGATAACGGAAAACCATACTTTTTATGAAATAGAACGCAAGAAAATGAAAAACTATCCTTTGTAATAAGTAGAAAAGAAAGGGAGGTACCCTTTTAGTAAGCGGAAAGGAGAAAACAGAAAACTAATATTTTTAATAAGAAGAAAACAGAATACCACACATCGTAATAAATAAATAATAGAAAATTAACCTTTTTAATTACAGGAAAATAGAAAACAAAAAATTCTATTTTTTATTGTACATACCAGGTATGTCATCTAAATCTTCGTTCGGGAACTTTTTGTAATTTTAAATATTCTTTAATTAAAAAAAATGGAGAGCTAACGTTTTTTATAACAGACACTAGAAAACTAGACTTTCAAACAAGCAGAAACCAGAAAACAGAAAATAACCCTTTCCAATAAGTTAAACTAAAAAAACTAGCTATTTTCAAATATTGTTTTGTTGCATTGGCTTTTTTAGATTCATGTTTCTTTTAATGCATATGGTGATTTTGTTGTAGGGTTAGGAGGATTTATGCAACTCCATTTTGGGAAATTAAGATATCATTGGAGTACTTGTGCCGTTAGCTTTCCAACGCATCTACCGGATTGGGAATCATATGTGTTTCGATTGAGTTATGAGCAAATTTGTGACCAGGGGTCCGTGCATTTCCTCGACGGACACCCGAGGGGGCCGTCGACCACAACGGTACAACAATGAGCCGTCGAGGTCGACGGTCCACTCGAGGGTATGTCGAGGAACCAGACGGACCCCTGGTGATTAATTTACTCATAACTCAACTGATACACATCCGATTCTCAATCCGGAAGATGCGTTGCGAAGCTAATGAAATAAGGAATCCACCCATATCCTAATTTGAGAAAATGAGGTCCTCCAAAACAATACAACAATATGACTATATGCGTAGGAAAAAAACATAACCAGAAAAAACCAATTTACCTAAATATAATTTGGAGACCAGAATCGACTTAGGAAAACCACCGTCCTAACAACTTTATATTAAAAGGGAAGGTTGTATTTTTCTTTTTTCTTATTGAAAAGGGTTGTTTTCAGTTTTTCCAGATTCTCTTTGTCAAGAAGCGTGGTGTTGTGCTTTCTGGTTTCTGTTTATAAAAAAGGATAGTTTTTTGTTTTTAGTTTTTCTGTTTATTAAAAGGGGGGGCACTTTCCTATTTACTGTTTGTCACGCCCCTAGAGCGGCCGTCTCCAAGGGATGACAAGTGTATGATACCGAGTATGTCAAGACCAGATTAAATTACAAAATAACAGATGACTGAAGCACAAGAGATAACAGCGGAAGAGTTTATACATATATAAACAACACAAGGCCAAGAAACATATAACATTGGCTCTCAAAAGAATACACAATCGTCGTCCCGTGTGAATATAAGTCATATTACAGAGCATATGATACATACCAACAAAAGCTACAAAGGACTTGATAAAAAAGGATCACAAAATAGTGACAGGCTCTAGTCTGATCACCGAGAGGCACACAAAAACTCCTGCAGTACCTCAAAATCACTGATCCTGTCCCCCACCCTTTGCAGCACCTGGAAGAAACCCATAACAATAGAGGGGTAAGCCGGTGAAGGCCTAGTGAATGAAACTAACTACAAGACACCTCAAAGTACAGTTCTCATCAAAAATAATTTATGAATGATTTGGTTAGCACAAGCCGACCACCTGAGTCCCATACCACAGGAGGCCAACTCACACTTACCTTATTATGTCCCTAACATAAAGACAGATCCGTTTGCGTCCCATACCACAGGGGATCCATCCCATGTTAGCAACTCTATATGTATATATACTTTAGTGACTGAAACGTCACAACACTCAAACGTCTCACATTATTCTCCTGTCGTGCAGTGACTTCTCCTAGGCGACCCATTTATGCAATTGCATCGGCTCGGCCAATACAGGGAGTATCACTCCACCCGTTAAGTCCACCAAAGCCCGACTGCAACATAAACCACACTAATGGAACCCGCCTTAGGCATCATCACTTTGCGAACAGGGTTGTCAAACCCACAACATTGGCTAAGGCTCTCCGTCATCCAACCACTCTAACGTGTAGCCGATTTGATCTACTGGATACCGTGGGCGTCTAGGATGAACCTTGAAAACGCTCCCTAGTGAAGGACACCCAGAGTTTACCCTCGCCTCAGTCATAGGTGCGCACTCAACTCACACGAAACATCATAATCAAGGCTACCCCAAATAGGTTCGACACACATCGATCGAGGCCTTATGAGATGACCCATAACAGGCAATGGGACCGATCCATCCGATCAGATCCCCTATTCCTAATGATGTCTCTAACTAGATTATGAAATGAAGATCTATAACACATGAAGAAAACATAATTTCACATGCAAGAGTTAACTATAATAGATTATGGTCATGCATACCTTAATAATCTTATACTTTTCATAAACATGACTTAGCATAGAACTAACTATCAGAATGTCAAGTTAGATCCACTCACCGAGACGAGTACTACGTCCTGCAATGAATCACATGTTTGAATATAAAGTCACCACATTTTCACATTGAGGTGACTCCCCCCTCTGATACACAACATAATCAAATCAGCCATGAACTAAAGCGTCCATGCATGAAAAGCTAATCTAGAATACATTTAAAGGTCCTATCCAACAATTGCAAAGCACATCCTAGACTTCCAACTATATAAACTAATTGTTCTACACCATCGAAAGCCATTCATCCATAGGCCATCCCACAATTAAATTCCCTATAAATTAACAAAAACATCACACCAACTCAAAAATGACCTGGGCAGCACCTAAAAAAATTCTGGGCAGCAATAGCATATATCTGGGCAGCAATTAAACATCACACCTCACAAAAAAAAGAACCTGGGCAACACCTATAAAAATCTGGACAGCAATAACATATATCTGGGCAGCAATTATGTGAACCCAAAATCACTCAATTTAAACCAATTACATATCAAACTTCAAAATCATAGTATATGCATCAGCCCAATCACATAGAACATGAGTTAGCAACTAAAACATCACAAAAATAATTCATCTCCACGCCCAAAAATTCATAAACTTCATAGATGATAATGAACATACAATTCTAATGATATTAAACCAAACAATGAACCTTGTGTCCTACAAATTCTCCAACTCACTCATAAATATTCAACACCACTCATAAATATTCAACACTCACTAATAACACCACACTTTAGTCCCCAAAAGCACATTTAACAAATAACCACAACTATGGAAAAGAAAAATATAAAAAAAAAGGACTCACCAAGCATTAATAATAGTCTTAACTCCAACCTATCCTTCTTCTTCTTCTCCAAATCAAGAACTAAAACCCTAGAGCAAAAATGAATGTAATCTTTCCCCAAATAAGGATTCAAATCAACAAATCAAAACAAGTCACAAAAAGGAAATCAAAGGTTTACATGATCTCACCTAAAACTCTCTTCAATCTCTTCTCTTCCTCTCCTCCTCTTCTTCTCTTCTATATTTCTTTTTTTTTTCTCCAGATCAGATGCTGGAGACCCAGCAAAAAAAGAAAACCCCCTTTTAAGTCAATGGAAGGGTGTAGAGAGAAAGAAGAAATGATAATACTACCCCTGACTTAAAATTCTGCACAGCCTTTGGTAAAACAGTCATAACTTCTACAATCTAACTCCGAATTGTGCAATTCAACTTTCATTGGAAAGCCAAGAAGATTATCTACACCTCTTATGTTTAAGCCAATCTTCAAAAACCCCTCTAACTATTCTGAATCATATAATTAACACAAAACAGAGCTGCTGCCAGTTTTTCTCATCCCCGAGGTATAATTGGAAAAACACTCATAACTTTTGCTACATGAATCCAAATGACTTAATTCTAATTTTGTATGAAAGCTAACTCAAAATTAAATATCCCAAGAAGAAATCAAAATCAAACCACATCATCTTAGATACTAACAAAATTTAATCTTATCATGCGAAATATGGACCTTAGGATATAAGTCAAGCATACATGGGCCTAACACACTCCAAATGCATGAAAAATATGAAACAACACATGATTGTACTATTCATCACTTCTTCTATGATAATACTTGTGTAATACAACCATTACCATATAAATTATTAATAAAATGACATGAGGCCTAACACTGTTTATCAAAAGTTGTTTTCTATTTTCTGCTCTCTGTATATTAAAAAGCGTAGTTTTCCGCTTTCGGTTTACTATTTTTGATATAGTGTAAGTTTTTGTTTTGTTTCTTTTTATGGAAAAAGTTTGGTTTCCTGTTTTCTTTTTTTTTAATGGTAGTTTTTTGTTTTCCGATTTTCTGTTTAAAAAGAAGGGCAGTTTTCAATTTTATATCTTTTAGAAAGGTCAATTTCTGTTTTCAACTGATTAAAAATATTTGTTTCTCTTTTTTCAGGCCTTCTATTTATTAGAAAGTGTAATCCTCTATTTTTCGATTATTAAAAAGGTTACGTTTTTGTTTCCCGTATTTTGAAAAAATGTAATTTTCTATCAAAACTAGTCTTCTCGTTTCTATTTATAAAAAAATGATAGTTTTCCGTGTTTTATTAGTTTTAAATAATTCAAAATTGTAATTTTTCTTTTACAGGAAAATTCTCTTTTTAATAAAAGCATTACAGAAAACAGCCATTTTCAATAAAACCGAAAATAGCAAACTATCATTTCGGATAAACAGAATCAAGAAATCATTTTTGGAAAACAAAATTTCAGATAACGGAAAACTACACTTTTTAAGAAATAGAACGCAAGAAAATGAAAAACTATCATTGTAATAAGTAGAAAAGAAATGGAGGTACCCTTTTTGGTATGCGGAAAGGAGAAAATGGAAAAATAGTATTTTTAATAAGCAGAAAATAGAAAACCACAATTCTTAATAAATAAATAATAGAAAACTAACCTTTTTAATTACAGGAAAATAGAAAACAAAAAACTCTATTTTTTATTGTAGATACCAGATATGTCATCAAAATATTCTTTCTCGAACTTTTTGCAATTTTAAATAATCTTTAATTAAAAAAATGGAGAGCTATCGTTTTTTATAACAGACACTAGAAAACTAGACTTTCACACAAATAGAAACCAGAAACACAGAAAATTACACTTTTCATAAGTTAAAATTAAAAAACTAGCTATTTTCAAATAATGTTTTGTTGCATTGGCTTTTTTAGAGTTATGTTTCTTTTAATGCATATGGTGATTTTGTTGTAGGGTTTAGGAGGACTTATACAACTCCATTTTGGGAAATTAAGATATGATTGGAGTCCCTGTTCCGTTAGCTTTCCAACGCATCTACAGGATTGGGAATCTTACGTGTATCAGTTGAGTTATGAGCAAATTTGTGACTAGGGGTCCGTCCAGTTCCTTGACGGACACCCGAGGGGGCCGTCCACCCCGACGGTCCAAGAATGAGCCGTCAAGGTCGACGGTCCACTCGAGTGTACATCGAGGAACCAGACGGACCCCTGGTGACTAGTTTGCTCATAACTCAACCGATACACATCTGATTCTCATTCCGGAAGATGCATTGGAAAGCTAATGAAATAAGGATTCCACCCATTTCCTAATTTCATAAAATGGAACTCTAGAAGTCCTGAAAAACCACACTACAATATGACTATATGCGTAGGAAAAAAACACAACCAGAACAAAATAAATTTACCTAAATAGTACATAATTTGAAGACGTGAATCGACTTAATAAAACAACCGTCCTAACAACTTTATACTAAAAGGGAAGGTTGTATTTTGCTTTTTTTCATATTGAAAAGGGTTGTTTTCGATTTTCCAGATTCTCTTCGTCAAGAAGCTTGGTGTTGTGCTTTCTAGTTTCTGTTTATGAAAAAGGGTAGTTTTTTGTTTTATGTTTCTCTGTTTATTAAAAGGGGACACTTTCCTGTTTGCTGTTTATCAAAAGTTGTTTTCTATTTTTTGGTCTCAGTATATTAAAAAGCATAGTTTTTCGCTTTCGGTTTTCTATTTTTGATATAGTGTAAGTTTTTGTTTTGTTTCTTTTTATGGAAAAAGTGTGGTTTCCTGTTTTCCTTTTTTTAATGGTTGTTTTCTGTTTACGGATCTTCTGTTTATAAAGAAGGGCAGTTTCCAGTTTTATATATTTTAAAAAGGTCGATTTCTGTTTTCAACTTATTAAAAATGTCTGTTTTCTCTTTTATCTAGCTTTCTGTTTATTAGAAAGAGTAATTCTCAGTTTTTCGATTATTAGAAAGGATACATTTTTGTTTCCCGTATTATGAAAAAATGTAATTTTCTATCAAAAGTAGTCTTCTCTTTTCTATTTAAAAATAATAATAGTTTTCCGTGTTTTGTTAGTTTTAAATAATTCAAAATTGTCACTTTTCTTTTGTAGAAAAATTCCCTTTTTAAAATACGCATTACAGAAAACAGCCATTTTCTATAAAACCGAAAATAGAAAACTACCATTTCAAAAAAACAGAATCCAGAAATCAATTTTCGAAAACGAAATTCCAGATAACGGAATACGACACTGTTAGACCTCTGTCATTTAGAGTCCTAATTTCGATCGGAGTCGCTAAAATTTTGGTTTTTAGCTACCTTCTGGGGTTTAAGGACTCTGATTGAAGATATAACTGCATATTATGGGTCCTGGTATTGTTTAGTACTGCCCATAAAATTTTCGTTTAATTCCGATAACGTTTTTGGAATTATGCAGTTTCGGATTGTCATTTGGATTTAATTTTGTTAAAATCCAAGATGAAGAGATAAAAATCCGATATTATGACGAGATGTTAAGTTTGGAGATAGATTCCATATAGAAGTGGAATTGGATCAACTGGATTCGTATATCAAAAGATATGGGTATTTTTCCATGTATACCCCGAAGTTGAGAAATCCAGGCAGCAGCCCTGTAAGATGTTTAACCTAGATTTCGAAATAGCTGGAGGGGTTATTTGATCTAGGTGTAAACATGAAAGTTGTAGATAATCGTCTTATCTTTCAAATGCCACTAGAATCATGCAATTCCGAGCTGTATTGAGGAAGTTATGGCCGTTTAACTGAAGGCTGCGCAGAGTTTTAAGTCCGAGGACGACTTGGTCTTTCACTCCGACTTTGCCTATTTAAAGGCCTCAAAATGTTACGAGTTCAGCCTCTGTTTGGGCTCTTTTTGAGCTGTTCCAGCCCCTCCTCTTGTGTGTGTTTTGGGTGGAGGTGGTGAAGGTGATGGAGATGAAGGAGCACACAAAGGAGTCCAAGAAGGTGTGTTGGATGGTGGTTGTTGGTTGTTGTTGTTGATTCTTCCTTTCTCCATCTCTCTCAAGCTCCCTCCCATGGTCCAGCCCTTTGTGGAGGTCTGCCCACCAGGTGTTTGTGGAATTGCCTAAGTGAGGGAGAAGAAGAAGGAGTGCTTGGAAGGGGTTGTGCTTGAAGAGGTAGATGATCAAGGTTGGTGTGTGTTGATGTTTCTCCTCCCTCTCCTCCATCCCCTACCCTCTCATGATTTCCCATCCCCCCTGTTTTCAGCAAGAAGAAGAAGCTTGGGAAGCTAGGAAGGGGTGGTGGTGGTGGTGGTCGGGGGTGCGCTTGCGAGCCCCTACGCCCCCGACTCCATTTGGTGAGTTTCTCCCTCTTCTTTAGTTGGTTTTAATGCATGTATAGGTGCTTGGGAGGGCATGCATGGGTAGTGTTTGGGTTTGGGTGCATGTGGGGGACTTGGGAGAGGGGTTGGGAGGCTGGGCGCGCGGGTCCGCACGCGCGAGCGCTGAGGCGGGCGTGGGGCGCTGGAGCGTGCTGGGGCGCGGGGGCGTGCGCGCGGGTCGGGCGCGCGTGCCTGCGCGCGGGTGCGCGCGTCTGCGCGCTGCCTGCGCGTGGTGCGCGCGTCTGCGCGCGGTCTGCGCGCGGTGCGCGCGGGGCGTGCGCACGGGACGCCCGGGGCTCCGCGTGCGGGCGTGCAAGGCGGCTGGGGCCGTTTTGGGCGTGCGGAGGGTCGGCACCCTCGGGTGGGTGTCCGGGGGGCTCGGGCACGTGTGCGTGCGTGCATGCATGCGTGCGTTCGAGCCCGTATGCGTGGATGTCTATGTCTTAGGCATCCCTAATTGATTTTATATGTTTGTTTATGATTTTACTCACCCTTTTGGTACCCTTGGCTTGCAGACCTCGTCGGTTGGGATGCGCGACGACTCGGGTATCGGTGAGTGGTTTGATTCCAACCCTTCCGGGAGCGCTCGATGCACGTAGTCGTGCTTCGCGCTTCCATGGGGCTTTAATTGCACCCTAAATATGTTAGATATCATGCATGCTAGGTTGTATAGCTCGTATATTGTGTAGAACCCCTATTCTACCTTATACTTGCCTATGTATTGTATAGAATATGGCATGACTTAGGTTATTTTGTTGAATTACTACCCTTATTATTAATTGAACACATCTGGCATGTCTAACTTGGGTTAATAACGGGGTGTATGCGTAATAATCCCGATTTAGTACTCGAGGGTATGGTATAGTTGTTGCACCCATCTTGTTGGGGCAAAACTATGACCAGCTTCGAGAGGGAATGAGGCATTCCCTCTCTCTCGCCCTCCCTCCTTTCGCGAACCGAGTGAGTAGATGTAGTTCCTACTTGACTCGGGTTCGCTTGGAATTATTGGCATACACCTATTGTCGCGCGGATCGCGCTTAACCCTCCCCTTTGAGTTGGTGATATCCAACGCCTGCTTAAGTCGTACTTATGTGATTGAATATTTACTATGCCCTCGTATGCATGTTTAAGTAAGTTATCCCTGGGGCGTGACAAAAGTTGGTATCAGAGCCATGTCTTGTCAGAGCCAATTGTTTTCTTTGAGATGAGTCCTAGGATTTCGAGACGAGTATTCTGATCCTAGTGCTGGTTCCTTAGTTGCTGATATGCCTCCTCGGAGACGGGCGCGTGGACGTGGTCACCCTTGGGCTTCGGAGGTTTTCGAACCTACCGGAGGCGAGGAGTCTACTTGAGAGTTCTCGGCTGTTGGGCCAGGACTTGCGCGGGATGCCTCCAGCGTGGGCGCGAGCTAACGCTGAGATGGAAGATCTTCTGGACACTCAGACTAGAGCACTGGAGGCATAGACTGGAGCGTTGGCTGAGCAGGTGCGAGAGATCCGGGAGCTGCGGGCGGCCCGCGTGACGATCCCGTAGATACCCTTAGCGGTAGGTCCACTAGTGGTGCCAGAGATACCCCATGTACCGGTTGGAGACCGTAGTCTCCTCCGTTCTGTTTATCAGGGGTATACCATAGAGTTTGCGTGCGGCACCAGTTTCAAGCGTTGAGGATGTGGTGTAGTATTCATTAAGGGGTGATGTCTTCTTCTAGCCTTCCTACTCAGGATAAGGGGCCTTGCAGGGTCAGCGTTGAGACCCGGGCTAGGGTACTCCGTGTTCCTTGTTTGGTTGTCGGGATATCCTATATCGGGACCTCATGAGGCCCTCCCGAGGTTCTTTTCCCAGTCAAGGAATACCTTCGAAGCATCAGATTGTTGATTGATTTTTTTTTCACTTAGAAGGTGCGATGGCGGGTGGTGATGCATATGATCGGGATTGAGTGCATCTTGTTGCAACTTAGTGGGCGATAGCTTATGGACTAGGGTTCCATAGTGGCATATGGAGTCGCTTCGATATATCATCGTGCATAGTAGCTGCCCGGTGTAGCAGAGTCGGGTGAGGCGCTCCCAGGTACTACTCGTGACGCGTGTTGGTGTGCCCATACGGCCGAGGTAGTGGACGTGGGAGGCTACCCGGTAGAGGCCAGAGTCCTGTGAGGTGCCCCTAGGAACTGTCCACGACGCTTTGTTGGTGTGCCCATATAGCAGAGATAGGGACCTAGGAGGCTATCAGGTAGTGGCCACACCGGGAGAGTGCTACTGGGTGACGTCGAGAGCTTGGACTCCCCGTGATGAATCTGCCCATTGAGTGCATGATGCTGGAGTTCCAACGATTATGGTTGGGCGACCTATTGGTGGCGGCATGTGAAGCACAGTCTGGTACTGTTGCGTTTTGCCCCCACATGGGTCATAAATGAGGAGACGTGACGCTAAGCGTTCGTAATGGGACTCAACCGCCATATCAGGTAGATGACATCGCTTAGGCGTTGTCGGGAATCGACGACCTCCTATTTGCGTGTCTTGCGGATTAAGTGCGGTCGAGCGGCTTACCCAGCGTATAAGGGTCATCATGAGCGTCAGCCATGCTCGAGGAGCAGATTTGGACTTAATCGTCCCAGGAATTATTTTGATCTCCCCATAGGGGTTGAGGATCAAGTACCCTTGCTGCGAATTGATGATCTGTTTTGACCAGCTTTGGGAGCTAGTGTCTTTCTGTTGATCGATCTTCGCACAAGGTACCTTAATTGGAGACCCGGGAGTTGGGCATTCTTTAGTTGGCCTTTCGTGACCGTTTCGGGCACTACGAATTTTGAGTACTGCCGTTGGGGTAGACGAATACGCCAGATGCCTACAAGGATCTCAAATGTTATTGGCCTCCGTAGGCTGTTCTGAGGTAGCCTTCGTTGAGGATGTTGGTTGGCATGCCCTCAGGCGAAGTTGTGGATCGTCGCGTTGGAATGCGTTCGTCCATCGAGATTCCTCAGTGGACGTGGAGTGAGTTATCATGGATTTCGTTGTGGGCTCGCTAAAGTCACGTTCGGGTCACGATGCCGTCTGGGTGATCATTGACCGATTGACTAGGTCCACACTTTCCTCCCTATCCAACTGACTGAGTCTCTGGACGCTTCGACGCGGGTATGAGCCTTCGCGATTGTTCGTCTTCATGGCACTTCGGTCGGTGCTATTTCGGGCTGAGACGCGTGGGTTACTTCGAGGTTCTGGCGCAGCCTTTGGCAGGCTTTTCGCGCGAGCCTCCCTTTTAAGTACAGCGTTTCGATACCGATGGACAGCCAGGCAAGAGGACGATTTAGGCCTTGGAGGACATGCTATTTGCCTGCGTGCTCGACTTGGGGCAATTGGAGGAGGCACCACCCTTTGGGTAGGGTCTGCCTGTGAGACGACTGCCATTCGAGCACCCAGATGAATGGAAAAGGGGCACTCTACGGGCACAGTTTTACACCTCCCCTGTGCTGGGACGGTTGTAGAGCGCCTGTTGGAGGGGCCATAAGTCATTTTATTGACCTAGAGGTGGCCGAGATGGTTCGTGCGTGCCTCTGCACCACCTAGAACCGTCAGAAGGGCTACACAGGTCATCGTCGCCGGGAGCCTACCTTCGGGTTCGGCGACCATGTTGACATATGGTGTCCCGGTTTAAGGGCATCCTCTGTTTCGACGTTCGGGGCGTGTTGAGTCGGCTTTCCATCGGACCGGTTTTCGTCCTTGAGTGGATTAGGGGAGGTGGCTGTCATGAAGCCTTGCCCCCGTGGCTGACTCGTGCCTGTGACGTCATCCAATGTCTCATAGCTGAGACATTATGTCCACGATCCTGCTCATGTCATTCCGTTCGAGCCGCTCATCCTCGAGCAGGATTTGTCGTTCGGGGAGCAGTTGATCGAGACCATGGACCAATATGAGAAGAGGCTCCGTACCCAGACCGTTCCTTCGGTTAAAGTGCGTGGTAGCACCAGTTTGGTGTCCGGACCACTCGGGAGCCAAGGGACTCTATGGGCGACACTTCTACGTTCGGTCTCCCCTTTGGGTTTCCTTAAATTTCGAGGACTAAATTTCCTAAGGGGGGGAGAATGTTAGACCTCTGTCATTTAGAGTCCTAATTTCGATCGGAGTCGCTAAAATTTTGGTTTTTAGCTACCTTCTGGGGTTTAAGGACTCTGATTGAAGATATAACTGCATATTATGGGTCCTGGTATTGTTTAGTACTGCCCATAAAATTTTCGTTTAATTCCGATAACGTTTTTGGAATTATGCAGTTTCGGATTGTCATTTGGATTTAATTTTGTTAAAATCCAAGATGAAGAGATAAAAATCCGATATTATGACGAGATGTTAAGTTTGGAGATAGCTTCCATATAGAAGTGGAATTGGATCAACTGGATTCGTATATCAAAAGATATGGGTATTTTTCCATGTATACCCCGAAGTTGAGAAATCCAGGCAGCAGCCCTGTAAGATGTTTAACCTAGATTTCGAAATAGCTGGAGGGGTTATTTGATCTAGGTGTAAACATGAAAGTTGTAGATAATCGTCTTATCTTTCAAATGCCACTGGAATCATGCAATTCCGAGCTGTATTGAGGAAGTTATGGCCGTTTAAGTGAAGGCTGCGCAGAGTTTTAAGTCCGAGGACGACTTGGTCTTTCACTCCGACTTTGCCTATTTAAAGGCCTCAAAATGTTACGAGTTCAGCCTCTGTTTGGGCTCTTTTTGAGCTGTTCCAGCCCCTCCTCTTGTGTGTGTTTTGGGTGGAGGTGGTGAAGGTGATGGAGATGAAGGAGCACACAAAGGAGTCCAAGAAGGTGTGTTGGATGGTGGTTGTTGGTTGTTGTTGTTGATTCTTCCTTTCTCCATCTCTCTCAAGCTCCCTCCCATGGTCCAGCCCTTTGTGGAGGTCTGCCCACCAGGTGTTTGTGGAATTGCCTAAGTGAGGGAGAAGAAGAAGGAGTGCTTGGAAGGGGTTGTGCTTGAAGAGGTAGATGATCAAGGTTGGTGTGTGTTGATGTTTCTCCTCCCTCTCCTCCATCCCCTACCCTCTCATGATTTCCCATCCCCCCTGTTTTCAGCAAGAAGAAGAAGCTTGGGAAGCTAGGAAGGGGTGGTGGTGGTGGTGGTCGGGGGTGCGCTTGCGAGCCCCTACGCCCCCGACTCCATTTGGTGAGTTTCTCCCTCTTCTTTAGTTGGTTTTAATGCATGTATAGGTGCTTGGGAGGGCATGCATGGGTAGTGTTTGGGTTTGGGTGCATGTGGGGGACTTGGGAGAGGGGTTGGGAGGCTGGGCGCGCGGGTCCGCACGCGCGAGCGCTGAGGCGGGCGTGGGGCGCTGGAGCGTGCTGGGGCGCGGGGGCGTGCGCGCAGGTCGGGCGCGCGTGCCTGCGCGCGGGTGCGCGCGTCTGCGCGCTGCCTGCGCGTGGTGCGCGCGTCTGCGCGCGGTCTGCGCGCGGTGCGCGCGGGGCGTGCGCACGGGACGCCCGGGGCTCCGCGTGCGGGCGTGCAAGGCGGCTGGGGCCGTTTTGGGCGTGCGGAGGGTCGGCACCCTCGGGTGGGTGTCCGGGGGGCTCGGGCACGTGTGCGTGCGTGCATGCATGCGTGCGTTCGAGCCCGTATGCGTGGATGTCTATGTCTTAGGCATCCCTAATTGATTTTATATGTTTGTTTATGATTTTACTCACCCTTTTGGTACCCTTGGCTTGCAGACCTCGTCGGTTGGGATGCGCGACGACTCGGGTATCGGTGAGTGGTTTGATTCCAACCCTTCCGGGAGCGCTCGATGCACGTAGTCGTGCTTCGCGCTTCCATGGGGCTTTAATTGCACCCTAAATATGTTAGATATCATGCATGCTAGGTTGTATAGCTCGTATATTGTGTAGAACCCCTATTCTACCTTATACTTGCCTATGTATTGTATAGAATATGGCATGACTTAGGTTATTTTGTTGAATTACTACCCTTATTATTAATTGAACACATCTGGCATGTCTAACTTGGGTTAATAACGGGGTGTATGCGTAATAATCCCGATTTAGTACTCGAGGGTATGGTATAGTTGTTGCACCCATCTTGTTGGGGCAAAACTATGACCAGCTTCGAGAGGGAATGAGGCATTCCCTCTCTCTCGCCCTCCCTCCTTTCGCGAACCGAGTGAGTAGATGTAGTTCCTACTTGACTCGGGTTCGCTTGGAATTATTGGCATACACCTATTGTCGCGCGGATCGCGCTTAACCCTCCCCTTTGAGTTGGTGATATCCAACGCCTGCTTAAGTCGTACTTATGTGATTGAATATTTACTATGCCCTCGTATGCATGTTTAAGTAAGTTATCCCTGGGGCGTGACAGACACTTTTTAAGAAATAGAACGGAAGAGAACGAAAAACTATCCTTTGTAATAAGTAGAAAAGAAAGAGAGGTACCCTTTTTAGTAAGCGGAAAGGAAAAAATGGAAAACTAATATTTTTAATAAGAAGAAAACAGAATACCACACATCTTAATAAATAAATAATAGAAAATTAACCTTTTTAATTACAAGAAAATAGAAAACAAAAAACTCAATTTTTTATTGTAGATACTAGGTGTGTCATCCAAATATTCTTTCTGGAACTTTTTGCAATTTTAAATATTCTTCAATTAAAAAAAATGGAGAGCTACTGTTATTTATAACAAACACTAGAAAACTAGACTTTCAGACAAACAGAAATCAGAAAACAAAAAATTACCCTTTCCAATAAGTTAAAATTAAAAAACTAGCTATTTTCAAATAATATTTTGTTGCATTGGCTTTTTCAAAGTTATGTTTCTTTTAATGCATATGGTGATTTTGTTATAGGGTTTAGGAGGACTTATACAACTCCATTTTGGGAAATTAAGATATGATTGGAGTACTTGTTCCGTTAGCTTTCCAACGCATCTACCGGATTGGGAATCATATGTGTATCGGTTGAGTATGAGCAAATTTATGACCAGGGTCCGTCCAGTTCCTCCACGGACCCCCGAAGGGGCCATCGACACCGACGGTCCAACAATGAGCCATCGAGGTCGACGGTCCACTCGATGGTACGTCGAGGAACCAGACGAACCCATGATGACTAATTTGCTCATAACTCAACCGATACACATCCGATTCTCAATCCGGAAGATGCGTTGGAAAGCTAATGAAATAAGAATTCCACCCATATCCTAATTTAAGAAAATGGAGCTCTAGAGGTCCTCCAAAACCACACGACAACATGATTATATGTGTAGGAAAAAAACATAACCAGAACAAAACCAATTTACCTAAACATAATTTGAAGACGTGAATCGACTTTGGAAAACTACAGTCCTAACAACTTTATATTAAAAGGGAAGGTTGTATTTTGCTTTTTTCTTATTGAAAAGGGTTGTTTTCGATTTTCCAGATTCTCTTTGTCAATAAGTGTGGTGTTGTGCTTTCTGGTTTCCGTTTATGAAAACGGGTAAATTTTTATTTTCAATCTGTCTGTTTATTAAAACGGGTACTTTCCTGTTTACTGTTTATCAAAAGTTGTTTTCTATTTTCTGGTCTCTGTACGCAGTTTTTCGCTTTCGGTTTACTATTTTTGTAACACATGTGAATTTTATCTTATTTATATATTTAATTTAAATATATAAATTTGATATTTGAATTGAAATTTGTGTGTTTTGTGTGTTTTTAAGTTTTGGCCCATTTAGTATATCCTTGTGGGCCCATTTCAATTTACAATTTAAAATACTAATTATTATGTTGAAATTTTTATATATTTTTATTTTTAAGATCTTCAAGATCTTAAATGGTTACAATCTTATTAACATTGGAGCTCAAAAGATTAAGTTTTGAGATTTCATTGTTATTGATTTTGAGGGACCCCGTTTTGAATTGTGAATTTCTTATAATGTGCTCGAGAGACCTATATGTAATTCGGATAGGGACCTATTTGTAAATATAAAATAATCCGGGGGTCGTTTTGTAATTTCGTTAGATTTAGGCATCTAAGTGTATATATATATGTTAGGGGTGTGCGGCAGTGTCTTTGGTTCGGCCGAAGCCGAGAGAGAGAGAAGGTATTTAATCTTTTCTTTTTATCTTTTGATTTTCTTATTATTAATTAGATCCATGTTTAGGTGTTTGAATATTTAAGCTTTTAATAAAAATAGAGTTTTGATTTATTATTTATTTTAAAGATTAAATTTATTTTTATGTTATAAGATTTTGAGTTTTTAATAAAATTAGAGTTTTGATAGATATATGTTCATGTTATTGGATTTCTAAGTTTTTATAAAAACTAGGGTTTTGATATATTATTTATTATTGTTAGATCTATGTTAGGTTTTTTGAATTTTTTAGTATTCATAAACTTAGGGTTTCGATTTATCATTTATTTTAAAGATTATATCTATGTTTATATTTCTAAAATATAATTTTTAATAATACTAGAGTTATGTTCTATACCTATACTTAATAAGTTTTATTTATTTTCAATTTTTATTGGCTAATAGTTTATTTTTATTGAAAAAAAAATGCATTTTTATATTATTTTATGAATTTTTGTTATTTTATTATTATTTTGATTTTCTGGATTTTTGTCTTTTCTATTTTGTCTTTTCTGATTTTGTTTTTTCTGGTTTTTGTCTTTTCTTGTTTTGTCTTTTAGTGACTGGATTATATGTTTGATAGGTTTTTATCCTCTTCTTAGGTTCTAGTATATTTTCTTTTATATGAGATAAATTTAGCTCATTGGGTATAAAGATTTATACCTATTGATTATTATTAAGGAAATTAGGTCTAGACTTAAATTACAGGTTTTGATTAATAATTTAATTGATTTATCTAGGTTATAATTTTTGTTGTGGGCTTCATTCTCCGGACTTAGGGTCCATTCGAGGTGAGTAGGCCTATCGATTTAT
>JAUJYO010000245.1:0-31853 GCA_030737845.1 Acorus calamus | reverse complement strand
AACACAAAATGAAGTTCGATCCAGGTCCCGAGCCTAACCGAGCTTTAAAAATTATTAAAACTCGCTCATTTGTTTAATTGAACGAGCTTGAATGAGCTCAAATCGAGCTGAGCCTGAGCTGAGTCCGAACGGCTTGGTTCGTTTACCAGCCCTAGCTAAAACACTAATCACATAGCTTAGAAAATAACATATGACAGGAGAGGTCCACATTTAACTTTCCCTTAAAACTTCTATTAGAGCATCATTTTTACATGTTTTGTAAAAATCTGACACTAATCAGTGAGTTAACATGTCCATTAGAGATGATCTAATAGTGAAAGGCTTACATGGCCTTGCATGTCGCTTGCCTTGTCAACTTATCACATAAGCTTCCTACTCCACTGGCAATAGTTAACAACAGTTTACATTGACTAAAGTTGATACAATTAACAAAAGTTTCTAATTATTGTTCTTTATCCAAGGACCTCATATCCTCTAAATGAAGTGAATCTGATGAAACAATTCTACAAGGAATACAACATACCTCTTTACTATTGTACAACTCATGGATCCATGACCTTTGCCAGGCTTTAACTTTGGTCACTGGCTTAAATACACTACCCAGCCACGGACACTACAAAAATGGCTGCGCTTACCAGATTTTGAACATCAGATTAAGATGGTGTCTAGCTATCATCTTTATTGCTACTTTGTTCTCTTCTGTTGAGAGTATTGAAATCTATCGATTGTTTGATTCCAACAGAGGTAGGAGAATCAGCTACTTCATCCTGAAACATCAGGCCAAGGAAAATCACCTCACATGGTTGAGAAGGAGCTATTTATAAAGATTTTTCAACATCAGTATATGGAATATAACATTGTATTCTTTATTTACTTCCAGTTAAATTAATCAAGTATGTGAGTTCATTTTGAAAATGATTATATCTAGAATGGCTGTGAAACTACTTGAAAATTGTGATTCTAATCAAACATACAGGAAAGAGAATCATATAAACCTGCTTTTAGCAGTTACCAGCTGCATAACATTTAGGTACACAATTTGAAGATATAAGATAATATTTCCCCTCATGCTATCATAAACTTGTAAACATATGATATGTGGTCATTTTCATCACAAAGAGTCTAGATATACATCGAGAGTTTTTTTGGCTATATAGTCCATAACGAATTCAACTATTAGTTAGGCAATTCATTAGTTAGGAAATTCCATATCTACCAACCAACTGCTTAGGTATTGATATTATTATTAACGCAATCATGGTGGATGAAGGAAAAGTTTAATGATATAATTTTAAATTATATGAAGGATACCTTTTGTAAATTTTGATTGGAAATTCGTTCCTCCACCACTGCTGAATTGCCATTACATGTGGGCCCATCATCCTCAGAACCACGCTTTTCTACAAAATCTTCTTTTAACTCTTGTACAGAATGAGTGCCATTCACTAGAGGGGGTGCAGAGTGATCATTCACAGAAGTCTTATATTTCAATGCTTCATTGTCATCCTCTGGTAACTCCGCATTTTCCTGTTCATCTTTGCCCTCAACAATATCTACTTCAGAAGCTTTCTCATTATTTCTTTTGGCTTCCTCTTCTGCTTTCCTCTTTTGTTCCCTTTCCTGCCTTCTTTTTGCCTCCTGCTCCTTCAACTGTTTGAACCTGGAAATGAATACAGGAAACAAAAAAATTCAAAAATATCATCAACAAGGAATGGCATAAAAGTAAATGGGACCATAGAGACATAGCAGTGTTTTACCTATCACCAGGTTTTAAACCAGTTGTACTTGGCATTTCTACTTGCCGAACTTCTACTTTTGGAGGTTCAACATCAAGGATAGATTTCTGACTGTCAGATTTTTCCAAAGTTGGCTTTTCAGCAAGGTCCCTGACTGGATTTTTAGCACCCCCTAGCTTTTGAAGCCATACTTGTTGTGCAGTGCTCAAAACATTATTTGTCAACCTAAACAGTAACATTGATTGGATATGCTTAGCATGATGTCAGAGTGAGGTATAGTGAAAAAAAAAAGAACAAAGTAAAAGAATTATCCGTAGAAATATTTTTCTTTGATCATCTTCAACTTCATATAACATGAGAAAGCCTATATGGGTGTCCAGGATTCAATTAAGTTAAAAATCAGCAAGCACCATAACATGAGAAAGCCTATATGGGTGTCCAGGATTCAATTAAGTTAAAAATCAGCAACTTCATATATTTTGAAGGAAATGAGGCATGTACTGGTAACTGACAATGCCCATCTTGAGATAAACTATAATGGCATTGGATATTTTCCATCTTGAAATGTCTTGTGCTCAAAGAATCAAGGAATTCACCGACCCGAAGGGGGGGGGGGGGGGCAGGGGGTTGTTGTTAAATATAAAGTATAAAATCTATATTGTGCTATATTATAATTTAATATCTTGGATATTCAACCATGGATGTGTTGATGTCCATTTGAGTTATACCAGAAATATACCCAAGATGGACGGCATCATTATATGTATAGAACAGCACATATTTCAAGATGCCATGAGATTAATTAGATGCTAAGAAGCACGGACACGGACACGCGACACGGGGACACGGACACGGCGACACGGCAATTTTTGAAAAAATAGGACACGAATACGGCTAGGACACGGCAATAAATAAATTAATATAATATATATATATATACACACACAATGTGTATTCATAAGTCAAATGTTTTCCACACACCACCATTTTTTCAAAATGTTGCAAAATACAAAATATGGCAAAATACAAAATTTTGTTTTTGTTTTTTTTTAACCTTTTAAGTGAAACCTTCTGTTTAGATGGGTTGCTTTGGGCCACTTTAAATGGGTTGGAAACTTATGAACTGTTTTAAATGGGTTTGAGCCTTTTTTTCTTTTTTTTTTAAACTTTTGGGCTGAAATGGGTTGGGCCGTGTCCCAGGCGTGTCCTGGGCCGTGTCCAGACACAAATTGCAGCCCATATCAGTGGACACGGCTGGAGACGTGTCCATGCCGTGTCCGTGCCGTGTCCGTCTCCGACACGTGTCGGACACGGGTACGGCCTCCAAAATGGAGTGCCCGTGCTTCTTAGATTAGATGTCATGACACACGAAGGCACATATTCTCCAGACCCTCGTGGGCAATCTTTCATTGCAAAAGCGCAATATAAATCCTTTGACTACAGCAGATGGACTACTGCAGATTTGCAGATCCAAATTTTCGAATCCAAATTTCTTTATGCTTCAATGTCATGGACTACTGCAGATCTGAGTTTCTCCAGAGCAATTTATAACATCTTTTGATGGAAAAACAGTCTCTTTGACTGGGTATCCAAGTCATCTTATCCTCCCATTGCTTTGCAGGTTGATAAGCGGAAGCAATTGTAATAGGTGCAGGCATGCAGCAAATCAGAAATATCTGATTCCTTCATATTCTTTCTTAAAAACTGGGTGTCTTCATTTGCTGTCCAGACCCAGAAATCCTGAAACCTAATTTTGTTCTCAAGAAACGGCAAAAATGGAGGGGAATTTGAGCATAAGAGGTTCAACATCAATATGTCCTGCCCTTTGGCCAGTCTCCAACTTTCCTTTTAATGGTAGTGCTGAAGATGGCAGTCACACCGGTCACACCTTTCCACATTTTGGACAGATTTTGTGAAGAGTAGGAAGAAGGACAGGGGTTGAGGACTTTCTATAGTATCTCTCACTGATGATACAGCTCCATAAGAGATTGAGGGAGGAAAGTTTATGAAGCTGCCATTTGCAAAGAAGGGAGTCATTCATAACCCCCAAGTGCAAAATGCCCCATGCTCCCAAACTCTTTACTAGCGCAAACACTCCCATTTTTCCAAATAGACTTTCTTAACTTCGGAATTCTGATAACATCAGGTACACTATTTCTTGTATGATCGCACCCCCAAAAATATTCTTGATGGTTGAGATGAGGTTCCGTTCAATTGTTTATCTCTGCTTTACTTTATTATTGTAAGCCATTCTACTATATATCTTGATGCCTTTGAAGATGTTTATTATTACACAGTTTTGAGGTTTTCATATATGTTAATTTGATTAATTTTTAACACCTTATTTGTTGTTGGATATTGATGTGGCTACCCAATTATCAACCCATGTTGATTGTTCGGGTAAACCCAGGGACAAGGTTGAGTTTAGCATTGGTGTTCCAAATTCATATTAGTAGTTAATCCCCCATCATTTTATAAATGAAAAGAAAGATAGCCATGACCATTTAAGCTATCTTTTACATAATGGCCAGCTCTAATATCAACTAAGGCCCTGTTTGGAAACAGGTTTGGGCATAAACTTTTCCCTAAAAGCTGGGTTTAAAACTAAATTTGTAGGAAGCTGCCTCTCTAATGATTATGAAAAAGCTAGCTTTTGGTTACTTTTTGGAAAAAGGTGTCTGCGACTTATAATTAAGTTGCAGCCTTTTCTTCTATTTGGAAACAGGATTAGGAAACTCATCTTCCTGTAAATCCAAAAGCACCCCAAACCCGTTTCCAACCGGGGCCTAAGATGAACCTTCAAACTCCAATACCACTTTTGTTTTGAAATAAAACTCCAATACCACTTACGATACTACGGAATTTTATCAATATGAAATAAATTCAAGCTAATAACAATCACAAAAGCACTTTATAATAGTAAAGAAGATCTACATACCAGTAGAGACTTAACCCAGAAGGAACTGAAAGAGCAAAATAACCAATCAATAAAGGAAGTAACTTCATCAAAGCCTGAGAATTTTTCTGACTTGTATCATTTGCCTGAAATTGGAGACAAATATCCCTTAGCTAAACCCTATATTAAATGAGTAGTGGCCAACTTTAAATACAACAAAAGGCTTGTAAATGGACTAACTACAAATAAACCGACATTAAAAATCCAACATAAAGGCCTAAGAGTAACATAAATGCACTCATATTTAAAATTGAACATTTAAAACAACTATATTACAAAGACCAAATGGAATACCAAGCACTACGAGGGAAACCAAACTACAACGAAAATTAGCTCAGTAAAATCAGGGTAATTTAACTTGTTGATTTGTTTGAGGAAAAACTTGTCACTTCTCTGAGCATGCAATGATGAGGCCTCCAATGAAACTGATGGGGGGCATCTAAAATGAGCAGCTTTGCATGACTATAAATCAATCCGCAAATGGACATCTAAGAGCATACATTAACTTTATATTGTTGACACAGGCAACCCTCACTGGTTTTGAAACCTTGACCAATTCAAATGAATTTAACATCACTATCAAAGAAGAGAGGATTGGTACATACACTAGTTTATAATCACAATTAATCTGGTATAAATCATGCTTATAAAGTCAAACAGATATAATGATTGTAAAGTACAAATAATTGTCATTAATCGCGAGGTACAGATTAACCACAACAAACTGTTGATAGTCAGCATATGAACACAGAATACACGGCGGTAAAAATAATGCCAGTGGCAAAACACGGATAAAAAGCATGGTGCACTATATGAACCACAAATATTGTCCTAAAAACTGAGTGGACGTACTTGTGATGTTTGCATAATTTGAGCTGAGATGTATTGTGAAACGATCAACAGCACAGGTAAGACCAGATATGCTAGTGTGTCTGACCATCCTAGAGGTGGATGTCCATCCTGAAGAAAATTGCAGCATATGGATAAGAGATTTACATTTTTTAGTGTAGGGAAAAAACAGAACAAAGAAAATTAGCAGAAATGAAGTTTAGTACTATGGAAAATTAGAAAAGGACATATCCTCCATGAAGAATACTTAAGGTACTATGGGTCCGTTTGTTCTCATGTAAAATTTCTGCATGTATTAAGTTTTCGGGAAAATCTGTTACAGATTTCTGTTTGGGTGCATTTGAAAATAAAGTCAACAGAAAACAAAATCCCTAACTACCTCAAAATCCCGATTTTGTGATACAGAGGGAAGGGTGCGTACACCGTTTTCCTTGCATCTAGAAATCCTTAAAAGCTCTCTCTATCAACATTTTTTTATCTGCCTTTTCATTTATGTTAGGTATCAAAAAAGAAAAGGTACATTCCTCTCTTTCTATCTATTTTTTCATATGTAGTGTGGATTCAAGTTTATGTTTATGAATTCATGTCTTAATTTTAAAAAAATAATAATTTCATTTTAAAAATGTTGGATGCATATAATAGTTTTTAATCCAAAATGTTTTGAACATTTGATTTAAATATCCCATTAATGCAATATTAGACATGACATCTTATTGAAAAAAATACATATATTATATGATTTAAAATTTACTAAAATATAAATTTTAAGGGTCATAGGGATTTTAATGAATCTAATAATTAGCTAAATAATCTAATAATGTATTTATCCTAAACAATAAAATGATAAGGTTATTTCAAATAATAAATATTTGATAAGATAACTTAAAAGAAAGATATTTGAATTTATCCCAAACAATTAAATTTATATACTCTAAATCAAAATGGTTTTAACAAAAAAGGCCACGGTGAAATTGATGGGTAAAAAATTGATCAGATTTGATAAGATAAGGTTAATTGTGAAGATTTGAATTGGTCATATGTTTGATTTTTTTTTTAAAAGGGATAGACTATTGTGTAGGAAAAATTTTAGGTGATTAGGTTATTCTGTGAACTTTTTAAAATGTTATTTAACTTTAATGTTTTTTTAATATAAATGGAACAAAGGACACGCTGTATTTTAATTTATTAGGTGATAAGTTTATTTAGTTAATTTTTTATAATCTTATGAAACTTATATATTTTGAAAAATAATCATGTATAAAAAAATCCACTAAAAATGCCACTTTGATTTTTTTTTTTTATAAAATAAATCGATAATATTAGATGAGATAAGTTTAAGCTTCAATTTTGAATTGGTCATATGTTTAAGTATTTTAAGTATTTTTGAATTTATAGAATCAAACATTAAAAAACAATTTCATGTTAACATTTTACGGGAAAACAAATGACACATTGTTTTCCGTAAAATGATTTCAATACAACCAAACACCGGAAATGAATTTCCTTTTCCGGAAAAAGTTTTTCCACGTAAAATGAAATCCCTAGGAAATCAAATTACATGAAACACGGACCCTATATATGTGCACCCTACACCAACTATTTATGGGTCCATTGTCTAAAAATTAATACATGATCTCACAAGGTCAAGATCTAAGCATATCCAAGGGACTCTATACCTTTAGCCTTATGCCGGGGTATACTGTTATACCAACATAAGTGAGTATAGCAATGGAATAAGTGATTTTGTATTTGGTTGTGTTTTGAATTATTCTTGTTGGGAAACGTAATAATAAAAAATTTATTTTTTGAATAAAATGTGAATAAAGTGTGGATAAGAATTTATAAAAGGTGAAAAAGTTATGATAGTTGATTTGACAGGTGATTTATAAGAAGTGATGACAGTTGATTTGACAGTAGGCTTACATATTCTTTGGGTGAAATAACTTTAATTCCAAAGGGTTGGCTGGAATCCATATACCACTTTATACCAGTTTATTCTGGCATTATCCCAGGATATTCACTGCATCCAAACACCAAAAATTACTTATTCTGCTTTATTCCATGTTATTCCGTGGCATATTCCGTATCCAAACGGGGGCAAGGCTTTAACATTCGGTCATAAGTTGGTGGCAATTGTATCACATGCAGGCAAATGAAAAAAAGACCTGGCTGCTAAGAGTTATAGCTTCATACATTGTGAAATACGTAGAACTTTACCGAAAATTAAAAGTCAACTGCATAAATATAGAATAAAAGGATTTAGGCATCCACATGGTGTACCAAACTATAGCTAGTTATCAGATCTATTTGGTGGTAATTCACACAGGAAAAAAGAGATCACATTTGAAAAATTAATTATCAAACTACGTCTGGACATGATGTTTCCTTAAAAGAGTCATTTTCACTCAAGTTACAATGCTAAGGTGCAAGGCAGAGCCCACCTGGCATTAATCCATGTACTTATTGACCCATGAAAATGAACATATGCACCAGAGATGGGTCTTCAAAACATAAATTTATCTGTAAGGAACTTACCACAAAAGGAAAAAGCCAAGAAATACCACTGCCACTTTGTCGAGCAGCAATTGTAGTCGGACCAGCTAAGGTAGGTATCCAGAAAAAGCCCTCTGTAAGAAGTCCCTTGAATTAGAAAAGAAGATAAAATAAGAACCATCGTTGGTGTTGGAATGGGGGGGTGGGGGGGAGGCAGCACAGAAGAAAGACAAGGCTATAAACCCAATGGAGTAAAACACGCTACCTCATCAGCAACATTTGAAAGAGCCCTATATAGTCCAATCCAGACAGGTATTGTAGCAAGAGTTGGCAAGCATCCTGAGGCATGGCAAAACTTCATTGAACCACAACAAGAATGCATTGGAATATGATGAACTCACAATAAATAAGCTCATCTGGAGCACAAAAATCCATTGAGCATCATCTTGAGCATAATTGTCTGAAATAAGCACAAATAACTCCAGAAGCATAATTGTGAGTTAAAATGACCGTCACCAACATCTGAAATACAAAGCTGTTCAGACTCTACAATTCCTCAGGGAGAATTATCCTGATCATTTGTCAGACTAAGTGCATGTTTGAAAACACAGTTTGAAAATCAGCTTTTAGCTTTTGCAGCTTTATGCACACCTTTTGAGAGTGTAATGATGATGATTTGATGGTGTAATAATGATGGCTGCTTTATAAAACACAGATTTCGAGGTGCAGTTTAGAGATAAAATCTAGTAATGATGATGTATTTAAGTTGACCTGTTTGGTAACAACTTTTAGCTTTTAGCTTTTAAATGATGATATGATTTGACTTGATGTGACCCCAAAAGCTAAAAGTTGCTTTTGGGGTTATTGCCAAACAAGCACTAAGTTGATTCTGATAATGATTCCATTTGAATAGTGAGTTTTAATGATTGCAATCAATAAGCTTCATTTGAATAAATCTGATTTCATATAGGATAACCACCTAGAAATCTATCATGTTATCAACTTAAGGAATCAGTTGAACTATGAAACACAATGGCCAGCAAAATATCATTACAGTACAATGTACAACGCTGTGCTCATACCCTAGCCCATGTTTCATAAGTTGCATGCTAGAAATTATCCACAACGTTGATATAAAGAGAGAACATAAAAAACAACACCACGGATGCTAATCTAGTTAAGAAACTGTCAACAGCATGAAAGAAGTGGTGTAATATTGTTTTTTTTTCAAAGAAAAGGGTGTCAATACTTCCAGCTGTACAGTGGATTACGCAGATGATAGAAATGTCCACATCTTGGTAGGTCGAATAGCCAATCTGATTTGGATCCCCATGATAAAATTGTATTTAATTGCATATGAAAATGACAGGAAGACATTCCCTCTTTGACAATTATTGCAAGAAACTATGTTGAGAAGACAATGTTCCTTAAAGTGACAGACTAGATATTGACTAGCAAGAGATTTGCCCACCACTGAGATCCAGCAAGAAAAGAGATTCAATTGAATAAGCTTATTCATAATCATATAACTGCATCGGTACAAACAGAAATATAATAGAAGGGGAACAACAACGCAAACGAATGCTTTAGCATGGGATAGCTACCTGCCAATGGATTTATGCCAGCTAGTTTATATAAGCGAGCAGTTTCAAGTTGTATTCTTTCCTGCAGATAGATTAAATGTCATCATAATCAATTACCAAGATTCTTTTACAGATTTTTACTTTTAAATGCATAATAAAAAAAACTATAAGCAGGTTCCAATAGAAATATAGAATAGTTAAAAAGATAGAATAGTTAATGTAAGGCAATATAAAAAGGGAGAGATGAATATGCCATCACAAGTCACACAGAAAACAATAAATAAAGTAATAAAAAGCTTTCTAGCTAGTTTTTAATTTTCTTTAAAAAAAAAGGATTACTAGCAACATCTTTCCAGAAACCATACTTATGTACAACATCTCCCATTTTTCCAACTTTGCCTTTTTTTTAATTTTTTGACAATTTTGCAATCCTATGCGACAAGAAATTAAACTCAAGACAACTAAACTCTCACAATCAACCATAAAATAAACTCAAACCAACTCCAAAATCTTCCCTATTATAAATATCCATTACTCATGTCAAGCACTGAGAATGTGGAGCAAGACTTCACAGGCATCCCACAATCTAACAAAATATATTATGGTAGAAAATAAAAATTCAGAGAGATAATGCACCTGATCACCAGCGTGACGTTGTTGAATAGCTTTTACTTGAGGCTGCAACGAACGCATAGCCAATGAAGATTCAACCTGCCCAATATACATTCTTCAAATAAACTATCGCCCAAACCAGTTTGTCTCAACTAAAAAAAAAGCGAAAAAGGATAATTCCCATAAGTGAAAACAACACTAATTTTTTCTCGGGCTGGAAAATCGGCATCACAATCCACCACTGATTCTCATCCATAATTATCCCATCAAAACTGTAAATGCAACATCTTTCACAAGTTTTGTTCATTGTTTTGAGTTATCAAAACTGTGTTTTCTACTTCTCAATACATTCGATTTCTACAACAATGAAACACAATTAAGAATCTAAAAGGGGCGCTGTTACACATCAGTTCTTTTTCCAGTATGCATCATTAGAAATCCAGTGAAGCACATGCAATATTAAACTTTTTTTTACATATATAAAAATGAGTTCATTAAATTCGAAATGAAGCGATATAAATTTTTTATCAAAGCATATACATCGTTAGATGATGTTTGCTATTTAAAAAAATAATAAAAACATATATGATCTGTTTTTGGACTGGAAAAAGGACTGAGTCTAACATTTTCCATCTAAAAGACACCAAAAGAGAACACAAAAGGCCCAAAAAATGGAAAACCTGCTTCTTCGTCAAGGGGAAAGTTGCCGCCTTTACAAGAACAGTCAAGAGTATGATTGCAAAACCATAAGAATATGGCACGTGCAACACCGATAATCCATCTTTCAATACCTACAAAACCCGATTTTCAAAAAAATCACAAAAATTTCAAAAAAAAATCAACCTTCTAATCACCACCGGACGCACCTTCAACACGGTCTCCAAGTAATTCGTGATCCCCGATAGCCAGTCCCCGGTCTTCTTCGTGTCGGCGGCTGCGGCGACGTCGGCGCAAAAGTGTAGAGAAGGCCCTCGACCCTCACGAGGAGGTCGTGAGGGAGGCCATGGAAGGGGTCCGAGTCGGGGAAGGGAGGGAGAGAGGACCTGACGATGAAGACGGAGGAGGGTCTCCTGGTTCGGCGAGGGTCGTTTAGGGTCTTCTTCACGCGGAGGGAGGTGAGGTTACCGGGGAAGAGATGGGTCGGGAGAGAACTTGGGGAGGCCGGGGAGAGGACGAGATGGTGGAGGCCGATTGAAGCCATTCGTAGACGCTTCGAAGATCGATCTCTCTCTCTCTCTCGCCCTCCGCAGCTCTTCGTGTTATGTTTCGTGCTTGGGTGAACTCGATTTTACATAACAGTGGTGATACCTGGGGCCAAATCACAAGCCTCATTTATTCGTTGGTTTTGGTTGTTGTTTTACTTTTGAAAAAATATAAAACAACAAAATATGTTCTTCATTAAAAATAGATCTCATTTATCTAAATCTCTATTTTTTCTTTTATTAATCTTTCATATTAATTTGAATTTGTTAATTTTAAAATGTTAAATAAAATTTGTCTATTTCAAAATTTGAATTTTAAAATTATTATGAATTTTACACTAAAATTTACCTAACTTATACAAAAATTACATAAGTTACTTTTCATCAAAATTACACCAAAACTTACCTAAATTACACCATAATTATCTAATTAACAAAAAAAAATGTTACAGTTTTTTTTATGATTATAACTGTTACATAATGTAACAGAAATACATAAATGTAAATGTAACAATCTTATGATTGTATAACTGTAACAGAATATAACAGTGTTGTATAAATGTAACATAAATATATGAATGTAACAGTTTATGACATTCATGTTAAAAAAATATTGTATAAACAAAAAAAGAGGAGAAAGAATGTAGCAGATGCCCTGTAAACCAAATAGTCATGAATAATAATATGATTGATCATTGAAATATCCATGAATTCTTATGTTAAATAACATTATATTGTTACAAGACTGTTACATCTCAAATGTAACAAAATAACAAAAAACGGTGTATTGCTTAAATGTGTCTCTTTTACATTAAATCACAGTATTCATTAACTGTTACATTTATAAAATATAACAATATTAATAAATGCACAGATTCCACAATGTAAATACAACAAAATAATACCTAACATGGCTCACGATTACTTCACATTTTCCGTCTCCAATGGCTTCCCCGCTTTTATAATCTCTAGAGAGTCCATGTCTAAGACCACCACCGCCATCACCCGCGTTTCAAGAGTTCGAACTTTTATGTTCTCCGAGATCGTCGTTCCCTAGAACGGCTAAGAACAAACGAAGTTATTAAAGCTGAAGCACTCATTAAAACCACCATCAAAACAGAAACTGAAACAATCATTATAGAGACCGCTGCCACCACTGCTACACACATGCCCAATTTTTGTTACATTTCAAATGTAACAGAAATCATCATCCGAAAATCTTCTGAAAATCTTCCACGTCAGCACATCCCTACATATACCCGTCCCCGCATCTCACATTCATCAACTTCCAATAATTATTACTTTTTCAACAACAATTGTGCATGTCAGAGGGAAACCCGACGCGGAGATGGAGCGTCGAGGGAACCCCAATGCGTCTCGCGGATGTCTATGGTTCCGGAGACGATGCGCTGGGAGGAGGCGGGGATGCCGATGAGGTCGGAGAGACGGCGTTTGAGGGTCTCGTCGGAGATAGAGGGGGAGGAGGAGAAGGAGAGGCACTATGTGTGGTGAAGAAATATAGGATTTTTAGAATTGATGATACTCCACAATCATAGGGATACATGTTAGGGTAGTTATCAAATAAAATGACATAACATGTAATATCCTATTGCCACATCATGGGGTCTATTTGGGGCATATGAAATTGGGGCCTAACAATCATTATTGTTTACATAAAGTTAGAATATTTTTATTGTAAAATGTTACAGTCAATTTTATTTTTATTTTTATTTATTTTTTAAATGTTTTTATAAAAAAAAATATTCAAAAGAAAAAATCTACTAAAACCTATAAATACCCAAGTCAACGCTTTTAAAATTGTACAAAAAAAAAGTCTCAATTCGTCATTTTAAAAATTAAAAAAACTAAGATATTTCACATTAAAGTATTTTACTCCTCTTAACTTATCAAAGTATTTTACACATCTTAACTTAGTAGAATTTTTATTTTATTTAAGTCATTCGGTGGATTTTGTGAGATATGTGGTAATATACCGTTGAGCTTTTAATTATGAAATTCCCTTAAATATTGATTTTTTTAATAAAATTTAATATGCGTAGTTATAAAAAAATATGAATAAGGATTTATAAGACAATGGTATCATTTGCTACATTTGGGCATGATAGATATACAAATTACATATATATTATGATTATATACAATGAAAAATGATAAATAACATAAGGTAAGATATGAGAAAACCCTTAATGATAAATAATAATAAAAACTCTAAAAAATTCAAACAACACATAATTTAATTAAAATATCTAAAATAAAATCAAATTCATAATTTATTATATGGAAAATGTTATAAATGTTATAAAATAAGAAGTGCAAATCAATAGCTACACAAAAGTGAGAGGCATTGTAAGGATTTAATTATATAAGGGTAAGTTGGTCTTTTTAGTTTCTAAAATTGTAAAATGATATTTTTTTATATAATTTTTAAAAATGACTGATTTAGACATTTCTAAGTTTTAAGATATTTTTTTTAGTATTTTCCCTTTATAAAATGTGAAATATATATATAATATCATTTATATATGTGGAAATGAAATCAGGTCCTCCACTCTTTTGGCTAGATCAATGTAGATCCGGGCTTTTAGTATGGGTTTGAGAAGATGTCGTTGACTACTCCTCAACGCAACAATCCGACGCCAAGCTCCTTCTGCTCACCGTCCTTCTTCTTCAGCCTTTGAACACCTGAAACTCATACCAGTGTGGTGCCAGCTAACGCTCCTTCAACGCTCAAGTCAGTGACTCTTCCGTGAGAAGAAGAAGACATTATAATTCTTTAACACAAGTAGGAGAGAGAGAGAGTGCATATCTTCAAGGGGGAGGAGATGCCATTCTTTTATACTAGAGAAGGGGTGCGCCAAGCTTGGCCTTGGGGAGTGAGCATATCATGAAATGGAATATCCACGTGACTCTATGATCTATAGACACGTGTCACCTAAAGATCGTCATACTGTTCCTGACAACTAGTCTTTTTCCTGTGTCAAAAAATATTCCTCTGGTAAACCGTTATTTTACAGAGGTGAATGTATGGCCGACCTGTATTCCAGTTCTAGTATTATGTTTTGGACACCTCGTGCTCCAGGTCGGACCTTTTGTATTCGGCCATCTTGACTTGGTCGGGCAATGTCATATGTTCATCCTTGATCGGCCAGAAATTAAATGTTTGACCTGTGTGAGTGTCCGACTTGATCTGGTCGGGCGATATCATTGCTCGACCTGATGGGGAAAATGAGTCTGCTTAACTGACAGGGTAATTTGGGCCGTTGGGCTTTTCCCTTCTTGATCACTTGTTAGTCAGAATGGAAGTATTTATGCTTTATTTTCATACTTATGCAATCTTATTCTTTATTATGTTTTGTGACAAATTTGGTCTTGTACAATATAAAATATAAAAAAATTCAACAAGATAAATACCAGATATAGTGAGTAGAGGGGATAATAAGGTATATAAGACTGTATTGTGGATGATAAAAATAACTGAGTGTGATAGAACTCTTCGTATTTTATTGAAAACATTGTTCATTCTCATTTTAGTGGAACATCTAGTAAAATTGTGTTTGGAATCCTTCATTCATTCCTGGACATTCCAGGTTGAATTTTTTCTTGATGGAATCCTCATAATTAGATTTAAGGGAGGAAAGAATTTTACTTTTGAATAAGAGTTACCAAACTAGCCTTTAGCCATGTTAGAATATTTGGCATAAGTTATTTGAATAGAAAACTATTCCAGTATGCGTAATTATATTAGTGAGATACGTCTTTTTTTATTGTGTATAATTATTCTTATTAAAAAATGTAATCATAAATGTTTTGCTGTTTAATTGACCATGAATACTTTATAGATAAAATGGGAATAAATATGACTAAAAGGGTTATAAAAAAAGTAAAAACTCTAATTTATAAAAAATGATGATAGATAATTGACATGTGATTTATTAATATCAATGAAATAAATTGGATGGAATAACAAAATTTCAAGAGGACCTGAAATACCAGTATCATTTTATTTCCACTTATTAAAATATTGCTATAGCCACTTATTTTGTAAAAAAAAAAACATGATTTTTGGCTTATTCATATTTCATCATGTTTCACTGTTTTTCTTCCACCAAACAGATGAAACATTTTTAGCATGATGTTATCATATTTGGGATTGGTCCAACTTGAACAGTTTAAGTCACCAAATTGATTATATAATTTTTCTTTTAATTGGTAAAAATAAAATATTTTTTCCGACTACTATAATATCAATCATGCATCCTCTCCACCATACCTCACATACATGAAAGAGTGAACATATATAAACTGAAACATGAATTGAAATACACATATAATAATCAGCTTTAAAACACGCAACCCCAAAAGTCTCCCCAAGATTGTCTTCATGTCATATATGTTTATTTGAAAGTTATATGCAATTTATAAATAAAAAAACACATTAAAATACGTATGACCTCAAACAAAGTATATGACCATTTAAAATATTTTTTAGGATGATTCTTGGGTCATGATAGAATTGTTGGTTTTGAAGGCCATTATACTACCTTCAAAAGTATCATTTACCTATCAAAATAATCAGAGGATTCCTCTTTTAGCATATGTACACAATGATACTATTACACTCAAAACAACTTCTTAGGTCATTCGTGCAGGTTCCACACTACCTAAAGCATGATATCACCCAACAATATATACTTCATATCTATGTATTCTATTGCAAAAAAAAAACATAAAGAATATGTGCATTTAATTCTTTCAAATATTTACTCAACTTTTAATGAAATGTAGACAAATATATAACTTTAAAAATTTCAAAACAAAAGTGAATCAAAATTATTAAGTATACAATTTTCCTTATACAAAAAGTAGGCATCTTTTTTATTTATAATAAAGATAGATAACACAAAATAACAAAAAAAAACCACAAAAGAACAAGCAAACAAACAGTTATAACTTATCCCCCCGTTTGTGTAACGGAATAAGGGAGTATAAGGGCGGTATAAGGGTGATATAAGAATGGATAAGAAAAATAGTTGTTTGTTTGAAGGATATAACTTGGTATTACTAAGCCAGTTTAAACGAGTATAAGAGAGTATAACAATTCTAAGCAACCCCTAGGATAAGCTATACTCACCTTATCTATTCCCATGGGCCCACATGTCAAATCAACTTTTTACACCTCATCACATCAAATCACCTATCAACACCTCTTATTCATCAAATGTCAAATCAACTTTTTTACACTTTATTTATATTTTATTCTTTATCAAACAAACAACTCAACCTTTATTCTTACGTTTTCCAATGAGAATAAAAAAAATATAACCAAACAAAAAATCTTTTATTCTTGTAGATTTGTTATCTATACTGGCATAGTTATCTATCCAGAATAACTCAATTCCGCTATCCAAACGGGGGTATAAAAATGACTATAATAAACCCAATGTCTCACTAGGCCCAAATATAGAATACACAATCTGGTCAATTCCTTCAAAAAACAACTTATAATCTCATTGCAGCAACTCTGACATAATTGAATTACCATAGTTTATGACACAGGGCTGCCATACCCCCCTGAATGTTCATCATTCCACATAAATAATGCTAAGGAATTACAAATACATGGAAAAAATACATAACTTCAATAGACTAAATATAATTTATCTTCCTTTAGATCTATATCATTACCTCGCCAAAAAGAGAGGGCCATATATTATATTATTGTACAACATCCAAAATCTTGTATGGATTGGGCATTCTGCAATTTAAAAGTCACTAAGAGCAATTAGCTGATCCACCACTGAAGGATCTGCAAGGGTGCTCGTGTCTCCGAGCTCGTCTAGTTGTCTGGAAGCAATCTTTCTCAATATCCTTCTCATGATCTTTCCGCTTCTCGTCTTTGGAAGCCCAGGTGCCCAGTGGATTCTGTCTGGAGCCGCAAATGCCCCGATCTGATATCAATCAATAGAAAGTTATAAAAAAAATTTCAATACATTCACCTCGCAAAGTTAAATTATATTAAGGATATACAAGAAACTATGCAATGGTATATAGTATATATTAGATTGTCAGAATGAATTTCAGGTTGCACAAAATTTAATAAAAATTGAAAACATAATGCCCTCGATCATCTTCTATCTTCTAATAACTCAAATTTTGTTCAAGATTTTCTGAACAATAATCCATGCCTTATTGGATAACCAAGCCTTTTTATTTAAGATGTGTTCTTATGAATTCAATTCTAAAACCATCATGTAAAATTCATAATTATTATGGTTAAGAAAATGCATCATCTTTTAAGATATGAAGGCATGTAAATGTGCATCACTTCACTAGCATTGAACACCCTTAAAAAATTTGAAATGAAAAAATGAACATCCCTTATATTGAATAGTGAAAGCATGTAATAGATCCTGAAACCAAAAGAAGACCTGATTTCGAACAGCCAATACAAGGCTCTTGCGTAGCTCCTGACTATAAGACACACCGTCAACCAAAGTGACAAAAGCATAAATACCCTGTCCTTTGACCTGGATAAACAAATGGTATTGAATGAGGCCGATAAATTATGCCACGATGGTGGTAATTGAACCAATATTGGCCAGTTGTTTACCTCGTGCTCAACCCCAACCACAGCAGCTTCTGCACATTGAGGATGTGAGACCAACGCTGATTCTACTTCTGCAGTACCAATTCGGTGTCCACTGCATTCAATAAAAAAGAAACTTTTATTCTAGAGATCAATAAAATACATGAATTAATAAGGCTGTCCATTACATTCTAAGGGAATGTTTAGAAACGAATTTGAAAAAGAGTTGTTCACTTAAAGAAGCTTTTGAAAACAGCTTTCTAGAAAAGCATACTTTTGTTGAATTCCTAAAAAGCTACTTTTCACTGTCTTCAAAAACAGGGACCTTTGGGGGTGTTTGGAAACAAGTTTGAATTAAGTATGATTCATAAGAAAACGGAATCTCCAAAAGCTGTCCAACCCATTTTCAAATGCCACCTAAACCTAGAAATGGACATCATATTGGAAAATTCCAACGAACCTGACATTGATCACATCATCAACTCTTCCAGTAAGCCAGTAATAGCCATCTTTGTCCCTAGAGAATAAAAAATCCTATCAGCAATGTTAACACAAAGATTAAACAGAAACTGTCCAAAATATATTGAAAAAAAAATTGCTCCAACCATATACCTTCTGCAACCATCTCCACTGAAATAGTAGCCAGCAAATGGCTTAAAATATGTAGTTTCATATCTTTCATAGTCGCCATAAAGAGTGCGGAAGGCACCAGGCCATGAATTTTTTATGCACAGATATCCACTGCATTCGCCTTCTAACTCATTTCCCTTCTTGTCCACTATTGCAGGCTGCAACATTATACCAAAAAAAAAAAATCAGATGGACTACAAAAATGATGGTAATAATAAGTATCCACATCCATTTCTTGTTGATACATACCTGGACCCCAAAGAAGGGAAATGTTGCAGACCCAGGCTTCTGTGACCAAGCGCCTGGTAGAGGGGTGATCTATGAATAAAAAATAAAAAGAATCCATCACATTATTACCAAGAGGAGAAAACAAGCTTTTGTAATGATATATGAATGAAGAGCCATCAAATGAAAGCATATGATAGTGGAGGATACCAAGAAACCACCAGTCTCAGTTTGCCACCAGGTGTCTGATATAGGACACCGTGAATCTCCAACAACATTAAATAACCACCTGTTTGAGAAAGAAAGAAAATTATTTCTTTCTGGACGCAGGAAAAAAAAAGTGGGACCCAGTCAGAGAAGAAAATAGAAACCTCCATGCACTTGGATTAATGGGCTCTCCCACGCTTCCTAGAATGCGTAGAGATTTGCGAGAGTAGCGAGTAACATACTGCATTTGCAAACAAATGAAGAATAAGTATCCAGAAGCATTTTCCCCAGAAGTTAAAAAAGATAACTGTATGATAAGACTGTGAAATAAAAAAAAAGGACAATATATTAATATTGGGAAAAAATCCATATAACCCCCTATAAACACACCATAAATGCAAATAACCCCCCATAGTTAAAAAATATTTAACATAGTTGGAATATTCCGGACATATTCCGTTATCTAAACCATGGTTAACAAATGTGTATTCTTTTAACCCCTGAAAAACAGCCAATACTTAAAAAAAACCCTTATATTTCTAATTTTACACTCTTTTAGGGGTTGTTTTTGGAAGTATTGGCTGTTTTTAGAGAGTTAAAAGAATACATATTTGTTAACCATGGTTTAGTAACGCAATATGTCCGAAATATTCCAATTCTGTTAAAAAAATTTTAACGGCAGGGGGTTATTTGCATTCATAGTGTGTTTACAGGGGGTTATATGGATATATTGATATTATAAGGGGTTATATGGATATCAGGAAGATTACAGAGGGTTATATGGATTTTTCCCATTAATATTTGCTTCATATACCAAAGTAAGACTGCAAATAATAACACAAAATGAAGATTTAAAAAAACTCCAAGTACAAATTTACCACACATGATTCAGATTATAAAACAAAATTTTCTCTTAAAAAAGTCATCCAAAGCGGTCCCACCTATATCTAGATAGAGGGAGTGAGAATTTTAGCACAAAGCGACTGCTCACAGGGATATGAAGCCTCTACCATTATATTATGTAGAATAGTTATGACTAAAGAAAGTAGAAAAAATTATGTTCAGTCTTGCCTCATCACCACTGCGCATGAGAGACCGCACCAATGTTGGAGCTGTGTACAATATTGTCACTTTGAATTTATCAACAATATCCCAGCAGCGCCCATAATCTGGGTAGGTAGGAGCCTGCAGATGAATACAGAAGCATGAGACTATGAGACAAATCATAGTCAGAATATATTTTCTGAAAAGTCTTAAAGCCTTAAGGCATGATACAATCATATATGGCAACTAAATTAATCTCCAATGGAAACCAATTCTCAATTAATTTAAAATTGGAGTGCTGACATGGTATGACATCACCAATTCATATCAATATAGTCCCACAATGACATGGTATCTTGAATACATAACAGGTAACTGAGTCAGTTTCTTTACTGATCATAATGTCTAGTTTGCAGTTTATCAAAAACAATTATATTATACAAAGAGTACCCCTTCAAAAACTACAACAGTAGCTCCATTCAGAAGAGGACCATATGTGACATAGCTGTGTCCAGTAATCCAGCCACAATCAGCAGTACACCTGAAACAAATATAAAAGGAACATTTTTCAGACAGACAACATAGGCCAGGTAACTTCCATAGTATATAAGATCTGTTAACCTTCAATCTTACCAATATACATCAGATGGCTTGTAGTCGAATGCATATTTAAATGTCGTTGCAGTATAAATCATATACCCCCCAATCGTGTGCAACACACCCTGCATATCAACTTACAATACATTGAGTCTAAAAAAAAAAAAAAGTAAACTGACAAAAAAGATTAAGTTTTAAAAAAAATCACCTTGGGCTTTCCTGTGCTCCCACTAGTATACAAAAGAAATAGTGGATCTTCTGCATCCATCCACTCCACCTCACATGTTGTTGAATATTTAGGGACAACATCCTGCAAATCAGTCTCTAAACATGTAAGAAAGGAATAAAATGATTTTAAAGTAATAGAAAAAGTAATGAGATGACCAAGCCTGTCAAGGCATTTGTGCTCCATGGAAAATATGTAGGCTTTCCTTGTACTATACATGCTAGAGAACTACAAATATGGGAGAATGATGAGGATTTAGATTATAAAGTTCCTTATTATTTATTACAATTTATTTAGATTTATGTTAGGTACAATCACAAACAAAGGATAAGAATTTGGATTTATGAAATATTTAATTGCCTAGGAATATTTTTGCCATTTTCAATTTAGGGTGGCCATCTGTTTAATTGAATGTATGGCTTTGTCAGTATTTCAGTTTTTAATAAAAACATAATATTGAATATTGATTTCCCTATTTTTTTTCTCTTTCTTCTCTCTTATTCACTCCTAACCCTTGATCCTCTTCCCTCTTATATCTCTCCTCCTCTGTCAACCATCAATTTGGTATCATGGCCAAATCCACTGTATTCTTCAGTTTTTGAAGACCTTTGAATCCCATCACTTGTTTATCTTCCCTTTCTTTATTAATTTATTATTCCTCCCATCACTAATTATCTAATTGAGGAAGAAAAGGATGATCTTTAATAATGTAGACCAGCATACTCTACATTGCTAACGGACTTCAATTATATTTATATATAAAATTCTGTCTCCAAAAACTTAAAATGTACAATTTCATGTTTATGGTATTAGAAATGATTTCAGACATATAAATCTGTACTAACCTGCCACCAAATATCTCTTCCATCCTGCCATTTTGTCTCTTCTCTCTTCATGGCCGAGGGGTTTTCATATGTCAAACACGCACCTGCTCAGGATTTAAAAAAAATAAAAATAAACAAGTATTAGAGTGGGAAAAAACACATTGGTTCTGTGTAAAAATATGCAAGTTTTTTTATTAACAAAAATTCCTAAGATACTCCAAAAGTTTTAAGGGCTTAGGTCAAGAAGGTACTACAGAAATGATTCCCTCAGAAAGCAAGAAATCATTTTATCATATATGATATTTATCTGCCACTGTGAGTGTGCCAGGGGGTGGGGTGGGTGGGCATCTATTTAAAAACAGAAAACCATATCATATTAGTCACTCATGCATGATAACACATTCAAACCATTGTGTACTGATAAAACAAGCAACAATTTGGTGTACTTGCTTACCTACAAGGATCCCATTTTTGGCTGACTCTACCAACGCATCATCCACAATATCTTTAAGCTGGATTACTTTAGTGCCTCGGCGCACAGCATTACAAGTTATGACAGCTTTAGGCTTGCAATCGACAATTCTCTGCGCAAGAGACTCAGTGGAGAACCCAGCAAACACAACCTGAAAAAGGAATGGAAAACAAAAGCTCCAACTTTCATTCAAAAACCAAAAGACTACACACATTACTTGGAAATTCAAAAATAGCAACTCAGATAACGCACCGAGTGAACAGCACCTATGCGAGCACAGGCAAGCATGGCAATAGGCAATTCCATCAGCATGGGCATATAGATCACAACAGCATCTCCTTTTCTGATTCCAATGTCTTTCAAATAATTCGAGAGCTGTGAGGGGTTGTATGATAATCAAGAACCATAGTAACACCAAATTAGAACATATCTGAGGCAGTTCTGATGATTAATTAAACCCACCTGGCAAACTTTTTCCAACAGTTCACTATATGTCAATTCTGCATCATGACCAGGTTCATTTCCCTCCCACTGTATTGCAATTTTCCCACCATTTCCTGCTTCAATGTTCCTATCCAACGCATTATAGCATACATTGGTAGTAGCGCCTTTGAACCACTGAAAAATATAACACATTGGCAATATCAAATAGAATGAAAAACTTGAGCTCAAACGGCCGCAAAATAAATTAGTTTTACCTCAATTGTGATTTTTCCTTTCCTCACATCCAGATTCTCTGTGAAAACCTCTTCACCCCATTTTGTTTTCCAGTAAAATTCTGATGCAATCTCTGACCAAAATCCAGCTGGATCCTCAATAGACCTCTTGTACATCTTCAAGTACTGATTTTGAAAAAAAAGAGGAAAGAAACATAAATAAAAAAAACACACAAAGATATAAACAAGCGAAGGAGTTCCACTATGATTTTTTTCTCCACTATGAATTTATATACCCATACATTCAAAATTACCAAATGAGTATATGAAATTCAAAAGAGGCCCACATAAACTGATACCATAAGAGTCTATACTCCACATGGACACAAATATGTGAAAATGGAGAAAAAGAAGAAAACATACATAGCATAGAAAGTCAAAATATATAAGATTTTCTGAACTTCACACAAGTCCCAAAATTTAAAAAAAAATGAAGCTAAAAATGTTCATCGAAGAGAGGGGCAGTACAAAAATTATAGCAACAGCATTATTAAATTCTCATCAAAATCTTATCTTCATTGTTGACATGACAAAAATCAGTATATGGCCATCAGAAATCACAACTTAACCCAAAAGCGGAAGAACAACAACCGCAGTAAGAAAAATAATGCCACTTTTCGATCACATTGAAGAAAAATGAATGTGTAGAACATGAATGTTGAAAGGGGAAAGAAAAATCAACTTTGATAGAATATCTATTACAGAGCCATCAAAAATTTAGTCATCCATTGAAAAAAGAGCGGCCTTTCACAATGATAATTTCTGAATATTACCTTTTGATAAAGTTCATACCAAACAGTGAACAAATCGTCTAGAGCATACTTTCTCAAAAAAGAATCGAACTACATTTCCAAAACAAAGCCTTCCAAGAATCAAAAATCCATTAAAATAGATAGAACCTTTTGGCCTATACTAGACTTCCACCAAAATACAAACAAACTATAGAATAAGCATAAACAAAAGCATACTTTCTCAGGCTATCACTAAAAAAGGGAAATCAATAGGGCTTTAACATAAGCTATAACAACCCAATTAAAAAAATGTCAATCTTCATAAGAAAAAAACTATCATAACAAAATATGCTGTTAAATTCAGACACTTTTGTGGTAATTTTTGCAGACACCACATCATCTAATGTGGTATATAAAATTTCCTAACACAATATATACTCTATTACGGAAAATGTAAAAAAATGTAAGCATTCAATTCATTTGAATATATACTTCATTTTCTATGTATACACTTCACTACACAAGCATATATACTTCCAAAAATAATTTAAACTGCGGCAATTTGCAAAAGTGACCGCAGAATGACTAAACTATAACATTTTCCTAATAAAAAGTTCCACTCAAAAACATCCTAACAACAAACAAAAAAAAATCCACTTTCACCAATCCAACCACAGCATATACCCAATTGAAAAGGAGCCACCTTTCCAACCCAAACCCCCTCCTTCCATCAAAAAACAACAACCCACATCAAAAACAAAAAAAAAATACAGAGGACCTCACCTGCTCGTGAGACGAAACGAGTGCCTGTTCGGAGAACCCCTCACTGGGGAACACGAGCTCGTCCTCCTCGGACGCGATCGACTCCCCGAGCACGACCGCGTTGAGCCTCTGCATCCGTCCCGCCGAGGACTCCACGTGGCGGAGGCGGCGGTCCAACGAAGACGTCGCCATCGTCTGTCTCGGATTGCGGAGGGGGTAACCGAACCGCGGAGGACCGGATCGCAGGGCGATGGGATTGGAGAGGGGTTTGATCGAGGAATGATCGGAGGGGGGTTGGGTCGCGGGGAACATCATCGTGTTGTGGAGGGCCATGACAAAGAGAGACCCTCAGCCGCCACTATCAGAGACAGATTGTGTGGAGAGAGAGAGAGGAGTGAGTGATATCTTGAAAGTTCATTTGATTCAGGACTCTCCTGTAGGGATTCTATGTGCCCAGCGAATCAAAACACGCAAGGAAACTTTGTGAACATGTGAAAGCAGCGTATGCGTGTTATTTTCATTAATATTGGAAAATTATGAAAAATATTTGAAATATATTTTTTATTTTGATGTACGTGGCATTACCTTATTGGTAGACATATGGAGTCTACGTGTCAAGATAAATGGTATTTAAAATTTGATCCAAAGATCTTTTGCACGGATGGCAATGAGACTGGGGTGCCTCTATTTGCACCCCTCAAAATGGGGTGCACAACTCTTTTTTTATACATCCAACAAAAAACAATGAAACCCTTTAAACACCCCTTTTTTTTAATCTCGCGACACAATCACTGTCAACATAAATATCAAATGTCGACACTGATAGTGTCACGAATGATCTAAATTCTACGAGTTTAGTTTTTTGAACCCTACGACACAATCATTGTCGACATAAACACCAAATGTCGACACTGATAGTGTTGCGAATGATCCAAATGGGGTGTACACATGATCCGATTATAAACGGATCTTTTGTGCATTACCCGTTTGTGAGGGGTGTGCACCCCATTTTGAGGGGTGCAAATAGAGACACCCATGAGACTATCCCAGTCGGGTCGGGTAGGGTTTCGGGACACATACGGGGGATATAGAATAAAACCCTGTTGCCCCGTTTGGGTACTGCCATAACAATGGAATAACAGCGAAGAGATTGGAATAGGGGGTGAAATGGTGTTTGATTTCTGGGAATAAAATAGTATGAGAATGCGAGAATAATATGATATTAATGGATATACGAATTCTACCTCCCCATTGGAATTAGCTATTTCAACCAAATTCATAAATGGGTCTCATTGTTAAATCAAATGTCATCATCTCTTATAAATTAACTGTCAAATTAACATAATCAATTTTTTACTTTTTATAAATTCTTATCTACACCTTATTCACGTTTATCAATCAAACAATAAAAATTTATTATTACATTTTTTAATAAGAATAACTAAAAACACAGTCAAACAAAAAATGACTTATTCCACTAATATTCTTGGAATAGTTATAAAATCTAGAATAGCTTATATTTTTATCTAAACGGGCACTACAAGTTTAGGATGGGAAGTGGGTTTACTTAACAAAACATGTCCTAAACCCGCCCTGGGTGCAATTAATATTTTTTTTAAGATTAGGTCGTTTGATAAGCAACTTTTGCACTGAAAAGTCATACTCTGCACCTCTCTTCCTCGATCAATGTAGGCTCCTTACAATGGAGAGAGAGCCCAAGATTACATGCAAAATAAACAAAACTTCATGAAGGGACCAAGTAAGACAAAACAGGCTAGCCCAAAAAACGCAATCCTTGATGAAGGGACTGAGCAAGGAAAATGGGACCCCAAATCTGATTACTCCAGAATCTCCAGCTCCCCCCCCCCTCGAAAGCCTAATTGAACTAGCTATGCCTGTCCGCCTTCCCCCAGTCCTAAGCCCCCGTTTGGATCCGGTATAAGACCCTGGATAAACCCGGATAACCCCGGATAAAAAATTTCATGTGTTTGTTTACCCCGGATAGCCTCGGATAAAGTATGCCAGAATAAACCCAGATAAAGTGGTATATGGATTCCAATCAACCCCTGGAATTAAAGTTATCCAAGGTTATTCCATTCAAAGAATATGTGGGCCCACTGTCAAATCAACTGTCATCCCCTCTTATATATCACCTGTCAAATCAACTATCATTACTTTTTTACCTTTTATAAATCTTTATTCATACTTTATTCACATTTTACCCAAACAACAAAACTTTTATTCTTACGTTTACCAATGAGAATAATTCAAAACACAACCAAACACAAAATCACTTTATCCTTATTTATACTCACTTATATTTGGATAAATCTATACCCTAGAATAAAAGCTATCCCCATTCCAAACGGGGGCTAAATGTTTCTAAAAGCTACTTCCCAAATATTTTTTGCATACAGAATACCCCCTTTAAAAATTACCTGGTTTCTTAATGTTAGACTCAGTTTGTTTTGCGAATTAAAACTCATATCAAATATGTTTTTATTTTTTTTAAATAGTTAACACCATCTATGCTTTGATAAAAAGTGTATATCTCTTCATTTCAAACTGAATGAACTCATTTTTAGTAAGTGTAATAAAATATTTAATGAGATATATACAACGTTTAACGAGGTATATGCTTCACTGGATTTCTAACGAGGTATATAAAACTGTATTTTGGACTGAGAAAAAAATTGATTGTTGTAGAGCCCAAAAATGAGGCCCACCAATTATGCTCCACGTACCAGCGGCCCACGACTCGATTAGTAAGGGCCCACGATCAGAATCACCCACCATTTGTGGATCCGGCCCGTCAGCCCATCAACCCCCAATAACCGAACGACCACCCAAGTCAGTAAACCCAAAACCTTATTTTAAATATCATTTCAGAGATGATCAACTGTTGATTAAATAAAATCCAGTGGATATGTTAAATCTAGAATTATCATGATATTGATCCTCAAATATCACAATAATATATACTGGATTCGAGATTAATCACTAAGATCCACAAATTTCCAGCACTTTATATGCATTTATTAGGGGATAATAACAGCAGATCTTAGCAATCCCCAGTTAATGTAAAATCCATTCCTAGAATCATAGATTTGATCCCATCCATCCGATGAGAGAGTGATCTCTATATAATTCTAGGGTTTTATCAAAACACTATAAATACAGAATCAATTCTTCAAATTCTTTTAACCACAACTCTACTTTGTGCATTTTACTGACTTGAACGTAGGGTCTTCCACAGGTCGCCCCCAACCAGGGGCGGAGCCAAGAGGGGGTGGGCTCCCCCCCCCCCCCCCCCCCCCCCCCCCCCCCCCCCCCCCCCCCCCCCCCCACCCAAGGCCCAAGACTGCAAACCATATAAACCTTTAGTCATAAGTTTTCAATGGCAATAAATAGTTGAAAGGGGTATTGCATATAAACCCTTCAAAAAACCTTATATCATTAAATACCCTCAATTAAATTCTATTCCTATTGATACCCTCAAAAGGGATTTAATTTTGCATCAAAACCCTTTTGAGAAGTATTATTGCACAATATAATTTATTTTAATATATTATTTTGCATCAAATCATACTTGCAATGAGTGAGCATGAAATTGAAAAATATTAAGTGTAGTTCCATTTGCATATGCATACATTTGATTTTTTTTAAGATGATACTCATATGATAATTATTAATCTCCTATTATGAAAATAAAGTACATGAATGCATATATTTTATTTACGTTTTATGTAATAGTGTATACTGAGATAATTGAATATATACTGCATTAACCAATTTTATATATTGTATTAAATGTGAAAAATGAAAATAGGGTTACAAAATAGACTAAGTGTATTAGTGTCCATTGACATTTGGAGTTGTTCGACTTTTTTTTTTAAATTGTGAAAAGATTTATTTTCATGGAATGTCGGTATTTGATTTTGAGGTGTTGAACAATTAACGATTCCAGTGATGTAACTATTTTTTATTTATTTTGATTTTTCATTATTTCTCTATTGAGTCTTTCATATTATTTGGAAGTTAAGATTGAAAATATTTTTATAAAATATAACCCTACAAAATATTCATATATGTTTTGTGATCAATTATTTTATTCATATTCATATTTTAAATTTTTAAAGATTTATTTTTTTCCTTTTTTTCAAGAGTAATGAGATTTCAATATTTTTTTTCTATATCTTCTATAAATTGTTATAGATCACAAAATATAGAAAAGAAAAAAAAAACTTTTGATATGAATTAATTGTCATTACTTCAAGGAATCAATCATTATTTAATTATTTTAATTTTATCTTAAATTCTTATATATTTAAAATCATTTTTATTATCTTACTCATTCTTTTTTGTTTTTTGACCCCCCCTTAATGTAATTCTTGGCTCCGCCCCTACCCCCACCCTATGTCCGACGACATTTGAGGAGGAGTGTCAGTGATCATCAGAAAGCCCTCAAGAGGAGCGAAGTGGTCGAATCTTGACGACCCAAACCCGGTTAGTTAATTTTTGTCCCTCCAAGTGTAATAGCACTCTTCAAACAAACTAGTTTTTTTTTTCTTTTTAGGTCCCATTTGCCTCCGAGGTTGGGCAACGGTAGGCGTTTCGTATTTAATGCAACTACCGGCAGACATATCATTTGTCATTTGGCTGATTTGATCCATATCTACAAGCTTTAATTTACGCTTTTATCATGTCTTCTTTCCTTTCATCAAGGGAGGGTCTCGCGTGCGAACGTGTAAGTGATTTGGTTTACAACATAAAGTAAAAAAGAAAAAAAAACAAGGAGAGTCTCACGTGCGAAAGTATAAGTGGGTTGTTAGGCGTCCGGAATTAAGGCAAAGTCTGAATCAGATAAAATGCAGTCATAGTCTTTTTTTTGTTGTCACTTTTAAGTATGCCATGTCATAATGTCTTATATATACTCTATTATATTAGTAAATATTCTGTTAAAAATATATAAAAAATGGCAATATCATGGAAATACCATTGATGATTCTCTTTATTTCACGTTTAACTCTAGGCCAAAATTATTTGCAAGATATAAAATTTGACCTAGCTATTCGATCAACGATGCTATGTCAGCACTGGCGCGATTTATATGTTATGTCTTCCCCTCATGTTGTTTTTTATTTGCAAAAGGTGCATCAAGGTGATATTAGTCTTGGATGAAAAAAAACAAGTGATTCGGCATTTCACAATTGTTGTGAAATTAAACAATTTCAAAATCATATTAATAAAACCTGTGAATTATTATTTTGAGATTTTGCTCTCTAGTCAATAGCAGTGTTGTAGTTTACTCTTTTATCATACATGAGACTGGGTTATGTCCAACATGCGTTGGATAATTTCAGGGGCGGATATTCGAGTTGACTGGGTTAGGCTATAGCCCGACCCAGATTTTATTGAAATAAGATTGAACTGGCTTGGTTATTTCTTTTTTAAAAAAATTTGTGAAGAGAACAACAACCCACCACACAAAGATGTAAAATAAATAAAAAAATATAGAGAGACCACACAAAGAATGAAAAAATAAAATAAAAACAAGATAAAATATATAGAGACCACACAAAGATCATGGATAAATGAACCGTTTTTTACTAAAAAGAATGAATGTAGGTTGATGAAAATAATCTTATTATACCATATCTAATCCTAAATGAAAATTTATCACCTTTCTTTGTTTTTCCATGTTTGCAACTCTTTTTTTTGTATCATGTTTGTGATAGAATTTAAAATTTTTGAAATACCTTTTTTTTTGAAGATTTTTTTAATATTTATTGTTTTTATATCTTTTATCTAGTTTTGTTTTTGAGTGGGATTTTAATATTTTATTTCATGTGTGCTTCTATTTCTTTTCCTTTTTAATTTTGTTTTGGAATTTTTTTAAATATTTATTGTTTTTATATTTATCTAGTTTTATTTTAGAAAAGTGGAATTTTAATATTAGAAGATACATTCTTTCGGGGTCTTACATCACTTAAGATAAGTCTTAAAAATATGATATATTTTTCAAATATATCATAAATTGTTAGTTGTATAAATGTCATATCTTTTTAGTCCATCATTTGTCTATCAAAATAAAAAAATGTTTAATATTAAATATTATATCAACCCACCTTGAAATAGAGTCCCTGATCCGCCCCTGGATAATTTGATGGTCCAACATAATCATGACTATTTGATCTTATTAAGTCATTATGACTGAGATATTTAATCAGATTTAAATATTAAAATTAAGATCAATTAAATTATAACATTTTTTTAAGGATTCAATTAAATTTTATATTTCAAAGTGATAAGAACGGACGGTCACGATTGCGTTGGACCATCAAATTATCCAATGCGTGTTGAACCTAATCCGGTCCCATCATACATATATCTTGTCCCACTAAAATGCTGGGTGTACAGTGGAACCACACAAATCAAAGATGGAAACAAATATAATAACAAATGTAAGGCATAATTTAGATCCGTTTATAGGTGGATTATGTAGTTTAAATGTCAAACGCTGATCCAAACGATTTTCAACCAATGTTGCATTCTTTGGGGTTTCAAAAGTTGCATAAATACTGCTTGTAAAAAACTGACTGCATTTTGTAAGTGATGACATTCGGATCACACATCCAAATGGTGCCTAAGGGAATGCTAGATACAAAAGACTCACTCTCTAACCTACCTCTTCTAATATCTCTGATCTCTATGAGGTAATCTGTATAATATCATACATAGATACATTTTGGATCCATGTTTGGGGTGAATCCGCATTTTAGAAAACTAAAAAACAAATGGATCCAAAAACAGTTTTTCTTAGCTTATATAAAAGCATGCTTTTAACTTTTTATGTAAAAAACTAACTTTTAGTTTATAAAAATTGAGAAATCTAAATGAATTTTTCAAAAACTGAGGTTGAATCACAAGCATAAAAAATATCCTCTTATTGAACTGTGACAATTAATATATCTTTATTCATAACATTTTACAACATATCAAGTGAATTAGGGAGGTCAGACGTTGGCTAACTAATTATAAAAAATCTTAACTAACAAAATCAATTAGATATCTGCCAGAATATGACTTCATAATTATCCAACTTCGAGTACACCACTCTTAGCTTGTATTTATCATCCTTGCTCAACTCTCACAAAATAGGGAGGGGAAATACAAGACAAGATACATGGATGGGAGGTGATAAGGAAAAAGGTGGGGTTGAGAGAAACATGAGGCTCAAATCAACCCTCGTCATACCCTCTAAAGATAAGGTGAGAATCTAAATCACATCTTCCCATTGGATGCCATTCTCCACCTCTCCCACAAAATCCACACAAACACACTCTCTCTCTTCCAACATTTACATTCCCTCCAACAGTCC
>JAUJYO010000241.1:0-25000 GCA_030737845.1 Acorus calamus | reverse complement strand
TTCGTGAAGAAATTAGACAATTGAAGAGTAAAATAAATATAGGGTAAGAACAATGTGCCGGCAATAAAGTGATGTAAAAAAAAGTGACAATTGATCTCGATGTGTTTTGTTCGCTCATGAAAAACTGGATTATTAGCAATCTGAATGACGCTCTTGTTGTCAAAATATAATGGAGTATGTGCAGATATGATAACACCCATATCACCCAAAAAATGTCAATGCTAAACAACCTCAGCAGTAGTGGAAGCCATGGCATGGTATTCCACCTCAACACTAGAGTAAGAAACAATATCCTATTTCTTGGCCTTCCAGGAAATAAGTGAGTCGCCAAGAAATACACAAAAACCTATTATGGAACGACGATCGGGAACATCACCAGCCCAATCAGCATCAGCATAAGCCTGTAGCTGAAGAGCAGAAGAAGACGGGAGGAGCAAAGCACGAGATATAGTGTCACGAAGATAACGAATGATCCGAAGAACCGCAAAGTAATGTGTGGTGCATGGCGCAGCGACAAACTGGTTGACAACATGTACAGCATAAGCAATATCAGAGCAAATAATTGTGTACAGAAGACTACCCACGAGTTGTCTATAACGAGTGACATCTGTTAGAGAATCACCATCACCGGAGTGGAGTTTGGCATTAAGCTCAATGGGAGTAGCAGAAGTGCGATCATCGATCAGACAAGTGCGATCGATCAATTCCGAAGTATATTTGGGCTGAGAGAGAAGATAACTATAGGGAGCATAAGCGACCTTCAAACCCAAAAATATCAAAGAAGTCCGAAGTTCTTTATCTCGAACTGACGTTGAAGATGCTGCTTGACTGACTAAATATGAGAAGAGTCATCACCGATGATATTTTATCATCGACATAAAGTAGCAGAATGGTACGGTGGCGACCAGAAGTATGAACAAACATAGCCGGATTTGAAGTACTCGGAACAAACCCAACAGAGCAAACAAACAAACATTTTTTGGGGCTTATTTTCCCTTATTTCATCTTATACCCCACCACAATAAAGTTGAGGGATTCTAACACACCCACACGATAAGGTTAGAGCCACCCCATGAAGGTGGAAACCCAGCCCTCTATTTTTGTCTTTCTGCAATGGGTTTCATCTTTTCTACAAGAGGAAGAAGGAGCGAGAGAGAGAGGGTGAAAGAGAGGGGCAAGAAGGAGGCGGTGATGGGGGAAGAAGCGGTGGAGGGAGAGGGTGCAGTGGCGGACGGCGGCGGTGGGTGGATGGATAGGAGGAGAGAGAGAGAGAGAGAGAGAGAGAGAGAGATGGAAGGAAAAAGGAACGGCACCAACACCACCCTCCTCCTCTGATGTACTACGACGCCGCATCACCCTCTCTTTCTCCCTCTTTTCACCTCCCCTTCGCCGTTTCCTTCTCTCGTTGCTGCGACTACCCCTGCGGGCTTCTTTGCTTCTTCTGGTGCTCATCCTTCTTTTTTGTGTTTTTCTGGAGTGGTGTCAGGAGTGGCTTTAATTGCCATCACCCACACGTAGCATGTGTTTTTATGTAGCCTAACAAGCTGAAAGCATTCATTCCGTATGTATTAACTTTTTGTGCAAAATAAGAATAAGAACTCAATAGAGAGACGAGGATGGAAATTTGAATTTAGAGGTTAAAAAAAACTGACAGTGGCATACTATTAAAAAAAAAGTTCATCAGAACCTTCTCAAAGAACAACATGTTGGAGCATCATCTACCAACAAAGACATCACAGAGGATTACATCATTATTATTAACAAAAACATAACACACATATCCACTTGCTCATCTCCACAAACAGAGATGAGCTTATCAAAACAGCAAACCATTTCTGATGAACACGTTTAGTTATAAACAAAACACAAAAGAAATTAAAGCTGAAACAAAAGCACAGATGTCCTGGAATTAAGATCCAGATAACGGACCCCTGCTCTAATCAGTGGCAGGGATAACCCTGACGGAAGGCATCTCCTCCTCCTGGTTTTCCCCCGACATCTCCTCTAGGGACTTCCCCTTGGGCTCCGGCACCAAGAACGTCATCAGCAACCCCAAGAAGTTCGTGGCGACCAGCACAAACAGCGAGTTCCTCACCCCTATCCCCGCGGGGTACCCTTTGTCTGCCAAGGCCTTGTCCTTGTTCTGTGCCGCGTACAGGAACCCGAACGCCCCAACGATCGCTCCCGCTTTCCCAGCCGCTGCCGATATTCCATGGCACGTAGACCTCAGCCTCGCAGGGAATATCTCCGCTGGCACCACGAAGGTGGTCGCGTTGGGCACGAAGTTGGCGAAGAAGAAGGTCAGCCCGTACATGAAAATGAACCCAATGCGATTCTCCCTTTGCGTCCAGTGGTCGTAGGGGACTGCAAGCGCGATCATGAACACTGTCATGAACAAGAAGCCCATGATTTGTATGGTGAACCTCCCGATGACGTCGATGAGGGCGACGGTGAACCAGTACCCTGGAACGGTCCCGCAGAGGGCGATGAGCGTCTGGGCTCTGGAGATGCGGTAGACCTCCTCGATTGCGCTCATTGTCCTTCTGGAAGAGGTTCTGGCTATAGAAGGCGATGTCGAGCAGGAGCCAAGTGGACGTCGTCCCGAGCAGGTGGAGCCCATGCCTCCGCATGAACTCCCTGGAGAAGAGGCCAAACGTGTTTGTGGGGTTCGCGGTGAGGTTCTCCACCTTCTCCTGCTCTGCTTCGATGTCCATGTTCAATACCTTCCCCATGTCGGACGCAGCCTGCATGGCGTTCTTTGCGACCAGGGCGGTGTATCGGGCGGTCTCTGGCATCTTCATCCGCCAGTAGTACGTAAGCGCGGCAGGGAGAGCCCCAAACATCAGGATGATCCTCCAGATGTAGTCGGCCTCAGGGACCGTCGACGCGATGGGGTCCTGCGCGTAGGATGGGGAAGGGTAGTGGCGCTTGAACCCCGCGGATACGATGATCCCGAGGATCCCCGCAGCGAGGATGCCGAACCCCTGCATGGCGAAGACGGCAGCGATGAAGGCCCCGCGGGTCTTCTTGTTGGCGTACTCGGACATTATGGTTGCGGAGAGAGGGTAGTCACCTCCGATGCCGAAGCCCAGCCAGAAGCGGAAGAAGCAGAGGGTGGCCATGACTCCATTTGCGGACTGTCCGAAGGAGAGCCCCGAAGCGACGGAGCTGCCGACCATCAGCATGAGAGTGAGACCATAGACACGCTTGCGACCCATCTTATCGCCAAGCCACCCGAAGAACAGCTGACCCGCCAGGGTCCCACAGAGAGCGACGCCGTTGACGGCGGCAGCCACATTGGGGGGGAGCGTCCCAGGTTTGGCGTCCCCGTCAACATGGTAGTAGATGCGGCCGAGGAGCTTGGTGACGATGGAGATGGAGAAAAGATCATAGGCGTCTGTGAAGAAGCCCATGCCGGCTATCACTATGGCCGTGAAGTGGTACAATTGCGTCTTCGCTATGTCGAGCGCGTTCAGTACTTGGAGCTGATCTCCGGCCATGGCGACTGTTTGTTCGAATGCTGTGAATTACAAAATTAACAACACAAATTATGATATAAAAAAAATTGAAATTGTATTGTTTCATGAGAAATTCAGACTTTCGGGGTAAAAAAAGCAAATGTTACAAAATTAACAACACAGACAAATTGGACTTCCTTATTTGGAGTTCACAGGACAAGAAATTTGTTTTTTTTTTTTATTGGTAATCGAGAACTTTGTATTGCTATAAGAATTCACAAAATGTACAATAGTTAGTAGGTTAATAAGGAAGAGAGGAGGGGGAAAGAGACCCTTCCTCCTACCTACCTCATTCCCCTATCTTGATACACTGACCGACAAATTACAAAGTTAAAAAAAAAGATTCAGTTGGTATGAAAGTTCCAGATAACTAGCACAACCAACAAAAAAATGATCTTGGATTCTATAGATAAATGAAGGTCTAAACACAAAATATTTCAGACCAACTACTTGTTCCTCAGGTAGAGAGTTCCAGTTCTGTCTGAGTTCAAAGTTTCTTCAAGCTTCCCCCATAATTGATGGCAGAGATAGAGCTCTTCCCCCATTGTCTGGCGACGAGAGGCGAGGACATCCACCGGGCCATTTCCTTCACGGAAAATGTGGGATATTTTCCATTCATCCAAAAGCTGAATGTCTTGAGAGAACTTCCTCATCAGCCTGATGGCTGACCATGGGAGAGAACCCTTGCCCTTTATCCAAGCCATTGCCGTTGTGGAATCTGTTTCAAACCATATTTTTTTGTATTCTCTTTGAATGCCTAGGGAAAGGCCAGCCACTATTCCCTAGAGTTCAAGAAGATTGATAGAGAGCAGAGGGGACCGACCAGCAATACCAACTATGAAATTTGAGGAGGAATCCCTTAGGAGAGCACCATATCCTCCTCGGTCTTCAGCAAAAGAGCCATCCGAGTTCGATTTGACCCAGGATGGTAAAGGGGGGGCCCATTTTACTGTGCAGGGTAATTTGGCTGGTTCTGAAACTACCACTTGGAACGCATCCACTAATCGTTGGATTTCGGGGGAGATAAGAGACTTCAGCCTGGCAGAACTGAATCTGAGTTTAATCTCCTCTTTTATGCCTTGTAGAACTCGACTTTTTGGAGAGGGTTTTCCCCTAAATATGCGGGTGTTTCTTTCCTGCCAAATGGCCCAAAGGGTGCTGGAGATTAATGCAAGAGCCAGTGTTTTAGCCACCGGGTTGAGAGGAAGATTTTTCCACCATAAGGGGAGCTGCTCGAGCAAGTGAGGGGGTCTCCGACGAATGCCCAGATCTCGGAACAAGGCTATCCAGATGAAACGAGAGTACGAGCATTGGAGGGATAGGTGGTTTGAGCTTTCTGAGTCAGATTGACAAAGTGGACAGTCTGTGACCTGAACCAAGCCTTTCCTCAACAGTCTATCCCTTGTAGGCAGTTTGTTATGGAAGAATTGCTAGGAGCAAAAACTATGTCTTTGTGATTGAAATGGCTGCCAAATGAGATCCGCCCAGAAAGGGTAATTGGAGTTATTCCTCTGCGCCTTCCATGCTTCAGTGTAGTTTAAATTTCCTGATCGACTGTTCGGCCATATTAGGATGTCTGCGCCAGTACCACCAACTTTCAACTGTTGGATCTCATCCCATAGGGGATTAAGGGCTGAAAGCCAGCGATTTGGCTTGGTCCATCTGCCATTTTGGATGAGGATACTAAGATTGGTGGACAAGGGAGGACCCCATATAAGCAATTCCCTGCCCAAAGCTGCTTTAAGCCCTCTTCCATTTAGCCAGGGATCATGCCAGACATTTATGGACTTTCCTTAAAAAATGACATATCGAACTTTATCGATTATCCAGTTTTTTTATTGCATGATATGCTTCCATGCACTTGTGCTGCTCATTGGGGGAGTATGGGACCATATGTTATTTTTCTTGAGGTATCTTTTAGTAACCCAGGATGACCAAAGGGATTCTTTGTGACTGACCAAATCCCAGAAACGAACACCCTGTGCCCCAATGTTCCAGTCTTTGAGCCTTCTTAGACCCAGGCCACCCTCTTCAAAAGGTTTGCAGACAGTCACCCAATTAACATGATGAAGTTTCTTGGAGGAAGAGCACCCTTGCCATAAGAAATTGCGGATCAATTTCTCAATCTCCTTTATGGTTTTCTGTGGGAGTGCAAAGGCCGCAGACCAGAACAGGTGAAAGGAGCATAAAACGGACCTTATTAATTCCAACCTTCCTGCAATGGAGAGGGTTTTTCCCGTCCATGTTTGAATTCTAGCACGAATCTTGTCTATCAAGGGCTGGCATAGGCTATAAGATAAGGCTCCAGTGAATAGAGGTATTCCGAGATATCTCATAGGTAAGAGTTGCTGCGGGATCCCCAAAATCAAACTGAAATCTGTGACCAATCTGTTGGAGAAGACCTGACTTTTTTCTGAGTTAAGTTGGAGACCCGAGGAGGCATGAAATTCTGCAAATAGAAGCTTTAAGGACCGAGCAGAGGATGGTGATGCTTCCACAAAGAGTAATAGGTTATCTCCGAGCCTTTTTGAATTCAAATGTATATAAGAGCCTCTATCTCTCAAACCGTACACACAATTCAACTTCTTCTCCTATTGGAGGTAGCGCAGGTGAGCTTTCTCACTCTCTAAAAGTTGTTCAAACCTCCTTAGACATGTGCACCGGGGCGGAGCCAATATAAGCAAACCAGCCCACTAAAAAAAAATTTCCCAGTGGACCACCAATGCCACACGCCCCATCTGGTCATTTGCAATCAATTTGGAAATATCATTCTTATATAGCCCCCACTTCGCAGATTCAGGAATATCATTCCCATGTAACCATGTTACCGCCAACAACACAAATTTGCTAATTCTCAAAGTCTGCGATTTAGAAAAAAGAAAATAATACTTTTTTTTTTTGTTTATAATTTCATCGATTCAGGCAAGAAAGCGTCAAACTCTCATTGCCTGGACTACATGAGCACTTTTCTCCTTCACACTAGGGCATAGACGAGAATTTTAATTTTTGAATTTTATTCTTGATTTTCATTTCTACTATTTTTTTCTAATATTTCAGAAGAAAAATGATTAATTCTATTGAGAATTTGCTTCTGATCTTTTCAAGAAACCATCAACGATGATTTTTTGTAATTTGACTTAATTGATTTTGTTTCTTAGTTAAAAAATGTGAAATATCAAATAGAAATTTTTATGTGTCTAAGATTTTACGGACAATCTATGATAAATTTTGTATGCCATAATTAAGAATTTTACATGCAATCAATTGGGAATTTTATTTTGCATGGATTTTACACTTTTGTTTATCTAAGAATTTAGTGATTTTGTAAAAAAATAATTAAGATTTTATTTATATGAATTTTATATTTTTATTCATTTTAAAATTTAATGATACATGAATGGTTTGCCCCATTAGGGAGAGATCGTGGCTATGCCACCGTATATGTATGTATGACTGTGTAATTGAGTGTACATAACTATTTATATAGAATTTTCTAAAACTATACGTAATAAACAAATATACCATATTTAGCGTTATATATCATGTAAATTTGTGAATATGCATGATGAAATACATAATTACACGTATATGATTTGTAGTTGGATTTGTGACCAAATATTTTGCATAAAGCAACAGTAAAAATGTTTTATAAATTTTGTTTGGGTGCTTAAGCGATTCCTCACTCCTCAGGACTGACACATAATTAGGGGTCGGATCCTATCAGGACTCGATTGTATCAATCCGATCAGTGTCAAATAAGCAGTCGACACCTGTCCCCAACCAAAAAAAAACCTTTTTAATGACGACTCTAACGTGACCCTGCCGTTATAATTAAAACACCCAGAGAAACCCATCTTCAAATATCCCTCTTTTTCACTTTTCCCTCCACTTCCTCTCTGTCCTTTGTTTTTAAAAAAAAACCATAGCAACATCTTTTTTTTCTTCCTTCTATGTTTTCATTCTTTTTTTTTTCCCTCCCTCTCTTCTTTCTCTCTTTCTACATGATTTAAGATCCATATCTTTTTTAAACATCTACATTAGGGTTTATTTTATATTTATTATAAATATATTTTGTATCTCTTATAGGGTTTCAAACTTTGTTGATGAGGGTATTTATATTCTTTGTAGGGTTTTCTATTTTAGGGAATTTTTATTTTTTGTATACATAGATTATATGGTTCGATTCTAATGTTGTGCAGTTTAATTTATATATTGTACAGTTTGATTCTGATTTTTGCAGTTCGGATCATATGTTGCTCAGCTCAATTAACATAATGTGCATTTTTATTATAGTTTGTATAGTTGGATTCATATTTAATATTTATATGTGTGCACTCTCATTCATAGAATATGTAAATCTCATTAATAAAATATGTAAATCTCATTCATAGAATATGTAATTTAATTCATCGGTTGTGCAATTTTATTATAAGGTTATACAGTTTGATTCATAGGTTGTACAGTTCAATTCTTATGTTATGCAGTTTGATTCATAAGTTGTGCAGTTCAATTTATATATTTTGCAGTTTGATTCTGATTTTTATAGTTCGGATTATATGTTTCTTAATTCAACTCATGTAATGTATATTTTAATTATAGATTGTAAAATTGGATTCGTATTTAAGATTTATATGTGTGCAGTTTTATTAATAGATTATGTAATTTGATTAATAAGTTATGCAATTTTATTATTAGGTTATGCAATTCAAGAATAGTCATATTAATGCCACATGAAAAATTACAGAGAACAACGTCAAATGTTGGATGAAGATGGAATCTAGTTGGACTTCTTTTGTTAATTGTTACTTTTGTTGTTATTAGAGTTGTATAAAACTTTTATTATAATTGTAGTTGTAAAGAAATATTTTACTGTAGTTAGACGCGAAATTAGAGTTGTACAGAAATTTTATTATAATTGTAGTCATAAAGAAATATTTCAGCTTATAATTAGTTATATAAAAGAGAAGTTGTATTTAAGATTTGGTTTGTTATGTGTGCTGCAGTTTGATTCATTAGTAGTTTAGCTTATTTCAAAATTAACAAGTGTCATTTCAGATTTGAGGCATCAACAAATACTTCAAGTATTATTCAAACAATGATTAGCTCTAACTACAAATGCTTCAGTTCAATTAACAAATCCCATTTCAAGATTGAGGCATCAACATTCAGTTTGATTAATAAGTATTGATTCAACCACGATTCAATTCGTTTGATGAGTAGTGTAGTTTACTTCAATTAAACTTCGGTTCGTTTCATGTAAACAAAAAATATACACTACAAACATATCCATATATCAGCACAATAAGTTTCATTCAACAACTTTAAACACAGTACAACAATTCAACATATTCAAGCGATCAACAAAATTTATTCTCCACATCCTTTGTAAGAGAATCATACATGAGTAAGTTATGCTTTTTAGACACATCATCGCAAGTAACCAATGACTATTCTTAATGATAGCGATAAAAATCTGTGTAAAATAAAACATAAGCACATGCATCAAGTGGTATCGCAGAATTATTTACAAGAAAGTAAAAAAAAATTCTCACATTTGCACAGTGCCATATATCATATCCCAATTAAGCTATCTGGATTTATAAAGCCACGGAGATTCATACTTGTCACAATTCAACCTAAAATGAATACAATCATCCAAGTCACTTTATGAAAAGAAACAATTGTCTATGCATATCTTATACTCATTTTTCAGAAATGCCTAACAATGATATAAAAATAAATATAATAAATATTTTGACAAATTAATTGTCCAATATATATAATAATATAAATGGTTGTATTACTACTATATATACGGGATCCAAGAAACAAGTTGACATTTGATCGATTATATTCTTCTCTCTCTCTTTGAGTAATCACAATATGTCGCCATTATCTACAATAGCATAATGTATGAATGAAACTGCACACAATTAGAATTGAACTGCGCAACCTATGAATCAAACTGCATTACATAAGAATCGAACTACACAGCCTTTGAATCGAATTGCAAACCTATAAATCAAACTGCATAACGTAATAATAAAATTGCGCAACCCATGAATCAAATTACATAACATATAAATGAAACTGCATACATATAAATCTTAAATACGAATCCAACTATACAATTCATAATCAAAATGCATATTATATGAATTGAACAAAACAACATATAATCCGAACCATAAAAATCAGAATCAAACTACACAACATTATAATCGAACTGCACAACTTATGAATCAAATTGCATAATATAAAAATCGAATTGCACAACCTCTGAATTGAACTGCAAGCCTATAAATCGAACTACATACCTCATAATAAAATTGCACAACCCATGAATTAAATTACGTATTTTACAAATGAAACTGCACACATATAAATCTTAAAATGAATCCAACTATACAAATTATAATTAAAATGCACATTATATTAATTGAACTGAGCAACATATGATCCGAACTGTAAAAATCAGAATCAAACTGCAAAATATATAAATCGACTTGCACAACATTATAATCGAACCATACAATCTATGTATACAAAAAATATAAATTCCCTAAAATAGAAAACCCTACAAGGGATACAAATACCCTCATCAACAAATTTTGAAATCCTACAAGAGATACAAAATATATTTATAATAAATATAAAATAAATCATAGTGTAGAAGTTTAAAAAAGATGTGGATCTTGAATCATGTAGAAAGAGAAAGAAAGAACAGAGGGAGGGGAAAGAAAACAGAGAAGGAAGAAAAAAGGATCTCGCTGTGATTTTTTTTTTTTTTTGAAAACAAAGGAGAGAGAGGGAGTGGAGGGAAAAGTGAAAAAGAGAAAAATCTGAAGATGAGTTCTCTGGGTGTTTTGACGTTAATGGCAGGTTCACGTAAGGGTCATTAAAAAGTTTTTTTTGTTGGGGACAGGCTGTCGACTGCTTATTTGACACAGATCGGACTAATACAATCGAGTCCTGATAGGATTCGACCCCACATAATTATGAGATCTCTAGAACATCTACCTTAAAAAGAGTTGCCGCATATTTACATTTCAAATTGAGTGATTCTAACATGTTTCTTGTTATGGTAAATTACATTGATTGATACTGTGATATATGTACACTTAATCCATTTTGTAGCTCTATTATAATCGTTATATCACTAATGCGGTGTATAAAATACTTCATTATCTCATTAATTATATATTTTATAATGGAAATTAAAAAAAAACATAGGGCCCAACCCAACCAAGGACTGTCACATGCCCTCTTCTCAATCAAATATTGTCATGTTCCCTCTTCTCACCCAGTCACATGTCGCCACCTATCCCCTCATCTGAAAAACGAGGAAACTGACCGACTTGGATAACTCGGACCCATTAAATCCCGCATTATGGTCGAGTCCACTAATGGGATCATATCTTGTTGAAAAACCACATGATCATGACCGGGTCATTCAATCAAGAGCAAATCTCACTGAATCATGCATGGTTGTAACCAAACTACTTTGATGACGTCAAATCTCGTTGGACTCTACTGAATCGCAGGGAACCCCACTGACAAATAGTAGAGAATCAAGGGATCGATGTGGCACATTTGAATGGCCAAAGAGGGATATAAAGCGTTATAAAAAGGTAATCATAGGAGAACAATCCTTTTCTACAAGAGCGCTATCTAACTTGACCGTCGGAGAGTCTGTTGTAGGGACTCCTCCCCATCGGCGAAGAAAGGAAGAGGTCACGATTGGAAGGTCATTCGGGCCAGAGCAACAACTGGAGGATGGATCACGACAAATTAAATATCCAAGTACCCATCCTAGGAAATTGGCCCTACAACTTGGTGTCATCCGTGTGGGAAGCGCACAAAAAAGCTCTGCTAGTAGCTTAAATGTTGCTTACCCATTCTAATGCTATTTTGACTAATGCCTCCCCTACGACTAGTGGCTCCAGTTCTGACAACACATCAGTGTGCGATCCCCTCCCTTATCCCTCAAAGTTAAGCACACTACTATGAGGAGGCCAACTGGATTGTGGAGGAGGCGAACAAGCGGGTCAAGGACTTCCCCTCGGCCTTTAAAAGGGTGCAGCGCGAGAACGAGCAACTCTATAATGGACTACACGATGCAACTCTGGTGGATGGGACGTGGACCTTGACTATATGGTTACAACCAAACCCTTTTTCCAGCAAAATCTTAAAAAGCTTTGTACGTCATTATTTGGTGAAGAATATGTCATATGCTCGAATATTTCAATCAAATCCTTCTCCTCATCTTCTTTCTCATGAGCGACAAATAAGTATATTTTAATATTTTGATATTGGTGGGTGTGCAAATTAAATAATGTTTAATAAAGGGTAGTTTAAAAAAAGATATAAGGTGGCTAAATTGAGGGGCATGCAAATCAAACGGATTTAAATGGATATTAAATATCAAAATTCATATAAGGGGGGAGTGCTTATAGATTTGAGGGGCGCAAATATAGATAGGTACTCCTATTTTTGTCACCCCAATTGGTATACATATTACATGGGAAAATGATACATTCGGCCCCATTTGTAGCCCAAAACATTTTGATTTTTCTTTTGAAGTATACAATACTTAGTCAATGACATACATTCTTCTATAAAAATGAATGTGCATATACATACAAATAGAAGGCATATTTTTTACATTTTGTAAATGAAGAATACTAAGATAGTCGATTATATATTGTATTAGTTGATTTCATACATTGCCTTAGTGACATGATTGTTGGGAAGACAATCACGAAAGCCAACAATAAACACAAGATCGAATACAAGAACGAAACACCACGTCACACGAAAAACCCAAGATATATGTGGTTTGGCCTAGCCTACATCTACGGGGCAAAATATAGAGAATTCACTTTGATAGTTGAGATACATTAAGAGACTTACAAATTCTCTCATGTTACCTTCTCTTTGACCCTCTCAACCTTCCCTTACGATCTCTACGTTGTATAATGTCTGCCAAGTCTTGCCACGAAACCCTATATGATATTTATATAGATAAATAACATCCTCCCTAAGTAATCTCTCAATTAACAAATAAATATTATTTCCATTAATTAGGAGATATTCACTCTCTTAATTAACAAACAAATATTGTTTTCTATTTTAGGAGATTCACTTTAAATATTAATTAAGATCAAATCTTAAATAATATTTTACTCATTAGTTGCTCAACTTAATTTTGTTTCATCATGACCATCCGATGTGATACTCTGAATCAAGACATAATCTCAACAATCTCCACCTTGGCTCATATCCGGTAAACTCGGCCTTCATCGAACTGCTTAGAATATTTTAGTTGATGTCTCCACTTTGATCAATGTCATCCTTGAAATAAGATTGCACAAGCAATCGTGCACCACCACCTGCAGTCAAGCGGCCTTTGATTTCCTTGAGCTTCACCAGCCTTCAAGTCGCTATCATGAGTCTCCTTGTGCATTAGACCCGCTCCGCAAAACTCCACCTTGAATGGACTTTAGAAACTTTTTCCTCCGGACGTCTACATCACCCAATTTTGTTGGATTCATAAGCATGCACTCGCCTTATTATGGATCAACCCCTGAGTCGGACTCAGTAATTGTGCATCCCAAGTCAATGCCATGACTTGATTTCACGTGCATCAATTCCACGCTCCTCATGGATCTTCGAAGAAGATCTGGATCTTACCTCCACCTTGAACATGCCACACATGCGGCCACGAGATGGCTAGACTCACTTTTTTAACCAAACCACATGGGGCGGCTCCTCCCGTATTCGATTCAGAACGCCTTAGACTGTGTTGCACTGTTCCAGCTTCTTTTGTACGAACTCCGCACCCACGCTTCTCGTGATTCACCCACGTGCCTCCGCGTGTCACCTTGAACTTTGCACCCCGATCGTCTCTGCACGTTCGTGTCTCTCGGTGGACCTTGGACCCGCAACAGATTGGTATCACCATTGCACACCCCAATAGATATGCCTCTTCCACCACCGAAAGCTCCATGCAACATTGCATGATTTCTTCTTCTTCTTATTCTTCTCATGAAACCATGTACGACACACCGTTGTTCGAGTTTCCAACAGTAAATCCATCGATGGTATGGATTCATCGACCCATGTCGCCATTCATCCTCGTTCTTCAAATCTCGTCCTCCTAGGTCGGAACCTGGAGCTCTGATACCACTATTGGGAAGGCAATCACGGAAGCCAACAATAAACACGAGATCGAATACAAGGACGAAACACCACATCACACGAAGAACATAAGATATAAGTGGTTCGGCCTAACCGACATTCACGGGGCAAAAAATAGAGAATTCACTTTGATAGTTGAGATACATTAAGATACTCACAAACTCTCTAATGGAGTTATCCTCTTTTGACCCTTTCAACCTTCCCTTAGGATCTATACATTGTATAATGTCTGTGAAGTTTTGCCATGAAACCCTATAGAATATTTATAGAGATAAATAATATCCTCCCTAAGTAATATCCCAATTAACAAACAAATATTGTTTCATATTTTAGGAGATTCATTTTAAATATTAATTAAGATCAAATCTTAAATAATATTCTACTCATTAGGTGTTCAACCTAATATAATTTTATCATGACCATCCGATGTGATATATCGTATCGAGACATAATCTCAACAATGATGACAGTTAAAGTTGCTGCAAAATTGGTTGGGTATAGCAACGCCATCTTATATTAAGTTAGGATGGTATTTGGACTAAAGATAGGGCTCATTAACTAGAATATTATTCAAATTGAAATTAGATTGCCTGATTTTGAATTGCACAAAATATATATAGAAATAGGTGAAGTTCATATGTTAGTTTTGACATGATCATTGTCTTATATCATGTAAAAATTAAAGTAAATGGCATAACTTGTAGCGGCGTAACTTGTAAGAGCTATCATTGAAAAGTTGATGACAGTGAAAGATGACGTTGATTAACATGTAACATCATTTTAAGCCAACTTGTGATTGTAATCGTGTGCTTGGTACTTTTATATAATATAATTATAGAGCATGTCAAATACAATTTCTTTATCATATCTCAGTTGATGAAACAATGATCTCATTAAAAGAATCGTCAAAGAGATGGATTTTTTCCACCTTGGTATGTAATGATAGACGATTATCGATACCACCTCTGATGAATGACACGTGTCTCTAATTAATTAATTAAAAGCCCCTATTGATTAACTAACTATGGTTAACAACAAAACAAAATCCCCAGATCATCCCATCCTTTCACATGTCGCCAAATTTTTTCCTATCTTCTTTAACATCTGCCCAAAAAATATTTTTGTTCCGTTTCTTCGCCATCTTCTTCAACCTCTAACAAATGTTTTTCACCTCTCAATATCTCACCAATTTTTTTTACCTCTCAATGTCTCCTTCTTCAACCTCTGCCCAGACATGTATCCTCAGCATCTTTTTCACCTCTTCCGTATGATGTATAAGTTAGAGGTAGGTGGAAGATTTGAATTTTTATAGCTTTTCTTGACTTGTAGATTTGGATTCTCAACATCTAAATTAAAAAATATCACCCAACAATTTTTCATTTATTTATAAAGAACTAGGTTGATTTTTTTTGGGTCAAAAATAAAGAAAAGAGAAGGAAAATGAAGAAATGGAAAAAATACCATTGATCTGGGCTAAAAATAAAAGATTTTTAGGATTTTTTCATTAATGATTTTATTAACCACATTTAATCAAGGGTTATTGCTAACGTTTTAGGTAATCTAACAAATCTAATTATGATATCAATCAATAGATTGTCTGTTTGGATAGGAGTATTGAGTGCCTCGATTAGGATTGAGAGAGTGAGATTGAAAATCTTTTATTAGGGGGATTGAAAAAAAACAATTTCACCGAGGGCACCTACTATCAAAACCTTGAAATTCTTAAGAAAGATCTATATTAGGAATTCAATGTTTTCATGTTGTATATCTCTAAGCAGGTGAACCGCTACATTGGAACAAGTCATAACTACACACTAGTGATCATGAGCATAATGTTTAGATGCCACAAAAAAGAAATTACTCAATCTAAATCAAATAAATCAAAGATAATAAAAATAAAATTTAAAAATTGAAAACAACTACTTACTTTTTATATTTGTCAAACTCGTGTATGCTCCTGATATATAAAAATATTTAATCAAAGGATTAGAATTTTTTTTTTGTTAATTAATTCCTAATAAAAATATTAAAAACTAAGCATATTCATCATCCCTAAAAACAATCATAAAAAAATGTTGAAATTATTTTTTTAACCTAATTAAACATAACCAAACATAAAAAAAATAAGGGTTTTTTTACCCTGTAAACTACAAGATTTAGTGATCGATCCCTCACTTCTTCATATTTCAGTTTAAGTCCCTAGATTCAAAGGGTATGTTTTTTATTATTCCTTTGGAAGATCCTATCCCTAAATAATTTAGTTTTTTTTTTAGTCCCTGTGGGGGACTAAAAGGAACATATCATTTAAATTTGAGGACTTAAACCGAAACATGAAAAAGTGAGGGATCGATCACTAAATCATATAGTTGATGGGAACTTAAAAATAAAAAACCTAAAAAATAAAATTGTTTTCTAAAGAGTGGAAGACCAGGAAAAAATGAAGTGATTAGGTAGACGTGGCATTTATATAATAATTTTAAATGGATTTTATCCTAAAATCATTGGACAGTGGGTTCGAATAGTTATGATAAAATCACTTTCAATTTAGCATTGTTTTTTTAAAAAAAATAGATGGAACACGGCTGAACGGGACTTACTTTCCCCTTGTCTTCCCTGGGGGGGCGAACTCCCACTCATTCATGGGGCTGGCTGATCTTAGGCAGACCGAGAAGAGAGTGTCAATATCCCGGCTCAACAGGAGAGGCAAGCCGGTTTTTTAAGGTGCGAAGCAGAGGGCGAGCGTCGCGAGTGATGCAGTTAGTGGTTTTTTTTTTCCGTTCCTGGCGGTATCAAGATACCGCTGTGCCTGGATATCTTATCTGTCTCTCCAGGGTCCCTTAGGTACTCAATATGCTTCAAGATCTGCTCCGTGCGTTTTAGAATGCTTTACCGTCGGTCGGGTCTCCTCTTCAACTGTTCAAATTCCATCCAGCAATTGGACAAATTATTCACCGATAGAAAAAAAAATGAAGGATCTGTCTGATAGGACAATCACAACCAGGAGTCAAATAGAACGCATCACAAAAGACAAGCAAAAAGGTTGGAATAAAAGGCATTTGTTTAGACAAAGCGCTGGAAACTTTACCAAACAAGATGGCTTTTTTGCTTGTTTGCTTATTCCCATCTGTCTTACCCTGTCCCTGTCGAAGAGAGTTTCATTTCTTACCTAAAGGTATAGACAGAGACGTTCAATGTCTCAGTGTTGAAAGGGAGTCAAAGAGTAAAGTGAGTGATTTGTGCTTGATTCTTGAATCGAAGTATAAGTATAGCAAGTGACGGAGGTATGGTTAAAGAGTCGATCGACCCCTAGTCTTTTTTCTACTTTTTTGTTCTTTCTTTAACCTATCAGGAAGGTGGAAGCAGCAGCCAGGTGATGAAATTGTTAATTAATTCCCCATTCTCGGGTCGAAGATTCCACCCAGCCCTCATACATTGACAGAGGTCTTACGGATACCCGCTATCATGACGACTACCAGCGGTTTGAAAATTAATGAGTTGTTAGTTGTGGAATATTATTCCCGCCAGACTTAACCTAACGAGAATAACAATAATTAACAAAGGTTCGGACAATTTTGCGCTCTTTTCTCCAACTCCTTCTTTTGTCAAAGATTCCCACCAAAAATAGTTGAAGCGTGGGACAAAGTGACGAACTTTCGATCAACGCGAGTGAACTGTGCTGTGACGCTTCGTCAAACTAAACCACTTTTGCTTTCGGATAGTTCCACGGATGCAAGGCGCGGAGCGAGAACTTTGAACTAGCAAGTGAAGACTCTACATTCGCGGTATCCGGAAAAACCTACAACGAGGAGCTTAAACACTGGAGCTTTCTAGGGGATGTTACGCACCTTACTTTCCAACTTCCTAATCTGGGAAAAAAAAAGAGAAAGAACAAAGTCAATTGATGCATTTTCCATATCAAATAAGTCCGTTTTGGGATCAGGTTTCCTGCACGGGCGGGAAGGTCTGACGTAATAGCAGCGTGGACAAATCACTACTGGCTTCTGAACTTCGCTCTCCTTCAAAACTCTCTCCTCATTGATGATCGACTCAGACCCCTCTCTCACCTCAAAACTAACGCCTCAACCTGACCCATGATCGAAATTGACAAATGAAAACCTACAAGCGCCCTTAATAAATGCAATCCGGAAATTCATTCGAATACAAAACACGTTTTTTAATCGTCTAAACTTCCCGCTTCACCTCACTCTCATATTGATGAATTCCAAAAATAAGTTAATGTGAATCATTTATCTTATAAATAATCCAATAATCCCATTTTTGGATCCATTCAATTTGCATTATTCCAAGGATTTATTACTTGTTTGTCGCACAAAAAAACCACCTCTCTCTATTCTATCTAAGGAAAACTGTCTTTCTGTCTATTTATTTATCGGTGTGTGTACAAGTTCAGTGGACTGAACAGGGATATTTGTCTTCGTGCTTCTTCTTTTGGGCTTGTCAAAGTCTATCGCTAACATCGTATATCGCTCAACAAAGACGTCACTCGCTTACTTAACTTAGTTCAGCTGGCTACTTTCGTGGTATTTATTAGGTTACATGGTTATTTTCTTAGGGGAGGATTAGTTAGGGAGTTTTATCCTAATGCTAAAGTAATAATTTTTTTCATTCAAATTGATATCTTTTAGACAAAATTTAGGATACTTACGTATGGATTATAAATAATAGATCTCATGTTTTTTTTTTAAATTGATACCATGTTAGAGAAAATTTACGATATATTAAAAACATTTATTGATGAATATAATTGTATTTTTAGTTCATTTTAAATGAAAATATAGAGAAAATATAAGATATGTGAATAAGATTTATTGATGGATATAATTGTACTTTTAAGTAATTTTAAGGGGTAAAATTAGATAAAATGTTTCCCCTCTATTATAGTAAAATGTAGATATCTTATAATAATAATTTTAATTAGTTACCTTATAATATCTTATTTATGAAAAATCTAAATTTTTGAATTTAAATTTGATTAAAACAAAATAAAAAAATATATAATCTTTGAATCTAAATTTTATTAAAATAAAATAAAACATAAAAAATAAAAAAATCATAATCAAATAAATAAATTATTATTATTATTATTAAATAAAGTAATAGATGTATATTCCTATGTACTTTAAAGAAGTATGTAGAATGTTATATACAATTTTTTTATAAATACAATATTACAAATAATAAATACATGAGAAAATTAATATGTAGATATTAAAAAAAATACAATAAAAATATTTAAAAAGAACATCTTATTTTGTCGATCAACCTCTAGCAGAGAACTCTTATATGTATAATTCAACTATCCTGAAATAAATAAAAAACATTAATTAAACCAATTATTAGAATATTTAAATAAAATTTCTAAAAATATTAAATATGAATAACATTCATCATCCTTATAAATAATTATTAGAAAACAAACAAAAACTCATAATATTTGAATTTAAATATTATCAAAACATAATCAAACATAAAAATAAAAAAAATAAAAAATCATCTTCCAAACACATAAATACCAAAGAAACTAAAAAAAATAAAATGAATATGAGAGGTTGGGTATTTATATATTTTGTTTTTTGAAAGGGTTCAACCAATTTATATATATAACTTATTTTTTAATTTCTTATAATTCATTTTTATTTATATTTTGTATTAAATTATAAAAACCAAATTACTCACAATCAGATAATTTTGAATTGACAAAATTAATTATTTTAATTTTAAATTATAAAATAATTAAGATTGGTATTTTTGTTTTTAAAGATCTACGTTTATCTATATGTATTTTGAATTTCTAAAAAAAAATGGGTATTATATCTATTATATATATACATTTGAAAATAATTGAAACCAATTTTTTTGTTTTACAAGATATTATTTTATCTATACGCATTTTAAATTTCTAAAAATAAAAAATTTGTTTAAAAAATGATATTTTGTGAGATAAAATCTATCATATTAAAAATATAGATAAGAATATTTTATAGATATATTTTTATTTTAAATTAAAATTTAAGGGGTAAAATCGGTTAAATGTTTCCCCTTCAACTTGTACTTTTTATAGTAGTATTGATTGATATAGACATATATTTAAATATAGATATAGAAGTATAGATAAATTAAAATAAATTCATAATATAATTTCACACAAAAATAATTTTACATTTAGAACTTAGATTAGATATTATAAGATACAACTATTTTTTTGAACAATCTTTTAATAGTGTATGATTAAATATTTTGAAAGATCTATATCTAAGTAAATTCACATAATATCAATTATCTTTTAAGAAAATGAATTTATTGCTAAATAATTTATTTATTTATTTATATGAAAAATAAAAATATACAATTTACTTTGAATATTAATTTTATATTTAATTTTCTTTAAAATTTATTTAATACATATAATATTAATATTATCTATCTAAATTATATTATTTATTTTAACATATGGATGTTGTCTATGTTATTTTAATATATGAATATTATCTTATGATATATATTATTTATCCATAAATTATCAATTTTAAATTAATGTTACATCTTATTAATAAGTATTTTATGCTTATATTAAATATTTAAAATTTTATTTATTTAACTATTGTTTAATTCATTTTATTAATCCACATGTTTTAATATACAATTCAATTTATTAATATTTTGTAATACATATCTTAAATATTTCGTTAATAAAACACAATTTAATATTCATAATTTTATCATCTCTATGTATTTTGTTTATTGATCAAAAATAAAATTATTTCTAAAATTCTTTAATTATAAAATTATATTTTTTTCTAGCATAACTTTTATTAGGATGATCCATAGCTCATTGAAATGATACTTTCATTATATATTTGAAATTTTTCAAAAAAATATTTTCAAAATTGTTTAAAAAATTATAAACTTTCAAGCATAACTTTGATTAAATGATGAATACCTCACTCAAAAGATCTATTCAGATATACTTTTGCATGATTATTTAATAATGAAAATTGAGATTAAATGTTAAAAATTTTATTTGACTCGAAATTAGTAATTTATCAATTAAAATAAATTATAATTTTTTTAATATTAATAATAAAATGAATTGTAAATTTAACTGATTTTATGATATTTTATTAAATAGAATGTTCCCAATATATTAAAAATGAAGCATATTCTTCGTCCTTAAATACAATTATAAAAAAATTGATTTTTTTAATCTAAATATTATTATTAAAAAATTAAAAATTAAAAATAAAAAATGAAAAAACATATAAAATAATCTTCTAAAGAGATAAACAATAATAAATATTAGATAAACTAAAAGATATATATTTCTATGTAAGTCTAACAAGTATGTAAAATAAACTAATATATGTATATTAGTTATGCATTTTTTAAAAATGCAACATTACAAAGATGGAATATATTAGAAAATCATTAATTAAATATTAACAATAATATAAAAATATTAAAGCATCTTACTCTTTTGATGAGCGTGTAGAAGAGAAATCTTGTATGTATAATTTAATTCTCCTGAAATAACAAAACATTCAAGAAAGCAAATGTTTAGAATATCCAAATAAAATTTTCACAAATATTTAATATTTTCAAAAATCACATTCGTCATCCTTGAAAACAATTATTAAAAAATAAACAGAAATTTCAAATATTTGAATTTCAATATGATTGAAACATAATAATGCATAAACAAAAAAAATAAAAACAAATATGAAATCATCTTGAAATAAAGGCAAACTAAAAAAAAATATTCAGTAGGAGAGTTAGGGCTTTTATATATTTTTTTGGAACCTTCTTTAGATCCTAAATAAATGGTAATTTTTTTATATATATAACCTTTTTTTTGTTTATTTTGATATATTTTTATCCACATTTTGAATTGAATTTTAAAAAATTATATTACGATCAATAAAATAATTTTTAATTATAAAAAATAATTTAAAATTCTAAAATAATTAAAAATGAATTTTTAAAAAATAAAAATAAAAAGCCAATTATTATATCTATTACAGTGTTCAGGAAAGCGGCCTGTGCGGCCGCATATGCGGCCGCACAGGCGGTTCGGTAACACTACCGAACCGACTTCGCCAAAAGCGGCCTATATGTGCTTAAGGCCCGCATAATGGCCCAAAAAACGGGTATGCGCCCGCCTAAGCGGGCGCACGGGCTCCAGCTAGCCCTAAAAGAAGTCAGGGCTTCTTCTCCAGTACTCCTTCATCGGCATCGTCGACGGAATCTGCGCTTCATCGACGACTTCTTCTCCTTCATTGGCGTCTTCTTCTCCTTCATTGACGGCATCTGCCCGACACACGACAGCTTCTACTCTTCATCGACGGCAGCTCCTCTTCATCAACTACTTGAGGCTTTAGCGCCGACCTCCTCCTTCATCAGCAGCAGCGCCAACTGCTTCTTCCCTGACACTTATTCCAGCCAGCTCTTCATCGACGTCTTCTTCTCCTCTTCATCGACGGCTTCTCCCGATCTCCTCTTCATCGACGACCTCCCCCTTCTTCTTCTTCGACTGCCCTAAAAAGGGGTGTCTCTCACAGTGCCGCGTCTCTGTTCGACGGTGACGGTGAGGGCGAACGCGATGACGTCGAAGACGAAGATGGTGATCAGCACGACCTTGCTCGCCATTGCTGATCCATCGGATCTGTTTTTCTCTGTTTTTTTATTTGGGTAATGCTGTCAGCACAAGCAGATTTGTTTTTACAAACAGCAGTGACTCAGTTGGTGTGTTAGGTAACGTGTCAATTAATGAAATTTCATTTCACTTTTAATTTCTTTTCTTTGGTATGTGATAAACAAGTGCTATTTTGTGTGTTTAATATGTAAATTTTGAGAATTTTTTAATTTTTATGATTTGTATATACTTAACATATCTTTTGTATATATATTTTTAATACTTATCTTGATATGTTTAGAAATCATCATGTATTTTATTTATTAATAAAAAATTATAGAACCGCATATACTCCCGCATATACTTCCGCATACCGCATATACTCTGTGCGGTACCCCAGCCGCACGTAAACCGCATCCCGCATATCAGAACACTGATCTATTATATATTTTTCATAAATTAAATGATTATTATTATATTTTATATAAAAAGCCTTTTTTTCTTGTAATACATTTCTTTCAAATTTAAATTTAAATATAACAACAATTATTAATATCTTTGTATATTTTGAATATGGGAAATTAAATATTTCAAATTTGACTATCATTAAAAGCTTTTTTTAGTTTCATAATTCAGTTCCATTTTTATCTACATTTATTTTGATCAATTATTATTATTAAAAAATTATAAATATTTACTATAACTCGGATTGGAGTTATAAAGATCTTGTTGATGATATCTTTTTATTTATACTTATGCATATGAAATGAATTTTTTTAAAAAATGATTATTTCATGGTGAAAAATAAGTTCAAAAGTTTAAATTATTTTTAACCCAAAATTAATTATAAATTTTTTATGAAAATTAATAATCAAAATAATATTAAATTTAAATTGATATAATGATATTTTATTAATTAAAATCTATTAAAATCGGATAAGACCTAAAATAATATTTTTGTGATATAAAATCTAGTTTGTGAGATAAAATCTATCATATTAAAAAAAATATCTATTGATGGATATATGTGTATCTAAATTAATTTCAAGGGAAAAATCGGCTAAAATATTTGGTGAAACAAATTTTTTTTTTATTTCATCCACATCACTAGTTAAATCTTTAATAAACATCCACGAAACACTAAATCTTAAAATCATTAAGATAGTAAGATAAAATTTAAATCTAAACAAACTAATTAATTTCAAAATCTATTAATGGATAATAAGATTGAATATAAATCTAAACATGCAATATAATTTTTAGATTTGTTTATGGATATAAATGTCTTTTTAATTAATTTTTAGAGGTAAAATTGACTAAAATGCTTCCCCTTCAACTCGTACTTTTTATAGTAGTATAGATATAGATATAGATATTGTTATTATATAGTTGTTGATCTTATTCATAAGACTGAAATATTTTGTTATGGATAGTTTTATGTATTGTAAATTACTTTGATATATAGTTGTTACTGTCATCTTATTCACTTGAATGAATTTTTTTTTTTTTAATGAATAACAATTTGATGTGGTAATGGCTTGTTTGGAGTACGGAAAATTTGATGTGAAGAATGAATATATTGTAATAATTAAATGTGCCTTTTTAAACTTATCTTATTAATATTTTATTTTATTTTAATTGTGTTGCCAACATATTGGTTGTTAATGTTACAACATTGAAGGAAATATTTATTTTAAAAAAAATCATGAATTTAGATGCTATAAAATTGAAAAAAACAAGAATCTTTGTTAGAATTTTATTAAATAAAGGAAAATTTTATAAGATATGTGTGTGTATTAAATGATGTAAAATTGAATATGAGTTAACGTATATTTGATTTTATAGAAGGGTATTTTTGAAAATATATATTTTTTATATTGTAATCCAGGCATTACTAAACACATGATTGAGATTGAAAATCTCAATCCTATTTTCTGAATCATGTTCTCCACTAAATAGATTGACATGATTCTCAATCGCAATTTACCTGGATTTAGAATCTCAGGGCCAGGATTCACATAATTCCAATCCTACTTGTGAACCCTAAAATATTTTTTTAAATGCCAACAATACCCCTAATAAATTCACCACTTTTTTTTCTTCTTCCCTCCCGCACCTAATTTTCCCTCCCATACTATTTTTTTTATCCTCTCCCACAAAAATTTCATCTGAAAATGTAAAAATGTTACATCTTCTTTCATTTTTGTTATTATCTCATATGATTGTGATATTTGTTTTAATATTACTTATGTGAATATATTTTGTTGCGGTGTATAAGGTAATTTATTTTTATTCTTGAGAAATGAAAATCGGGTAGCATATATTTACCTCAGTTTCAAAAAAAAAATTATTCTTTGTTTGATTTAACTTTTCCTGCTTTTTTATAAAGCAGGTGGTGATCACAACAACCCTGTCATTCTAAGAAGCTGTCGGGCAGCTCAGAAACGACCCTCTAAGCGGTGATCAGATCAGTCGTGAGATGGACCAGGACCAAGTTCGCATAACCCACACGAATTTCAATATCGATAAATTGGCGATCACAGTGGGACCTCCTTTGTAAAAAACAACAAAAGGTAATCCTTTTCTGCATGCTAAGAACTTGATAAAACTGTTATTTTTGGAAAGTTAAAAT
>JAUJYO010000238.1:0-13195 GCA_030737845.1 Acorus calamus | reverse complement strand
GAAAACATATATATTTCACATGTGGATGCTAATATAAAAAAGAAAGCCATAACAAATTGGAGCGTGGAATGGATATTGGACTTAAATTGCCAAAAAATGAGACTTCTGTATGGAGCATCAGATTCAGGAATTTTGGGATTATAGCATATACCCCGAAGAGCTGAACTGTGAATCAAGAAGACGCGAAGCTCAATTAAAAGATGATGTCATATGTTCTTCAATTAGTATGTAATTTCACAGGGTGCATGAAATGTTCTTCCGCGACATATAGCTTCAAGGTTTTCTCCGGTGTAAGAAACAAGGGGTGAGACCTCCACACCTTCAATCAATTACACAGGAAGAAAATCAGATCCGAGAACTAGAAAATTCTCACAAGGTCGCATCCAGACAACTCTCAATGAAAATCAATTTAAACACAATATCCAAAATCTTAATCCACCCGTTATCAGTGACTGAAATTTTAGGTTCGCTAATTTGGTATTTGATTTCTCCCATCTTAAATGCATGTGGCAGTGGTTCCAAAATAGAAGAAAAAAAAGAGACAGTAGAAACAAAGCGAAAGTCCAAAGACTTGTACCCTATGCAGTGTGTTGGAAAATTTGGCTTGCATGTAATGAGTAAAATTTTCAAAGACAACATATATGTTGAAAACATTTGGGGGGAAATTACGGCGTCTGTTTGGGCTTGGGTGATGGTGCTTCTTGGAAAAGATTCAGTTTCTACTATTATGGAAATAGGGTAGCTATGATCTATGTTAGGGGTGTTCGTAATGTTTAAACGTTGATTTTTTTGTGTTACATTTTTCTATTATTTCTTTATCTCAGTAGATCTCCCGTCTCCTTGTTTGAGGGGTCATCTTATAATATGAATACTCCTAACCTTTTTTGTGTTACATTTTTCTTCTATTTCTTTATTTCAGTAGATCTCCCGTCTCCTTGTTTGAGGGGTGTCATCTTATAATATGAATACTCCTAACCTTTTTCACAAAAAAAATGTACGTAATATAAAGGTGTTGACGATGAACAGGTGGAGAGAGAGAGAGACTTTAGGTTGATTAATTTAGAAAGTAAAAGTTCAGCACTCATGATGATCAAGTGAAACACTGAAGAAGATAAAAATTTACCAGTTGCATATAGCGGCACTGAATGAGTTAAGAAGCCACCAGCAGCAACCACCCAGCGAGAGTGGAGGCGGAGAACAAGCAATCGAGCACTGTCAGGAGTGTCATAAGTTGATCCATTGGCATTCTTAACAGGAGCAAATTCTTCCTCACGGAGTACCTGATCATTAAAAATATCCAAATTAATGTGATATGGAATTGCCAATATGTGCATTGAAATGGTCAGTTTCTCAGCATCAACATACAATGACTTGTGTAAACTTCAATTAGTTATCAAGTAATACGTGGAATAACTGTAAGATTGACTTGAAATTGGAGTCACCAGGAAAAAAAAACAGAAGAAACCAACCTCAAAAAGAGCTGTTGAAGGGGAATATGTGAATGCATCAAAAATGAATTGTTCCAACTTCCACCCCATGGTATGTCCATGAACTGAAGGGATTTTCTTCTCAGCAAGATGGTAGCTGCACTCAATAAAATTCATCATGTCTCCAAATAGTTTCAAATACTTATTAGAAAGAATCTGATTTTGCAGGAAATGAGATAGATGTCTGCTGCACCACACTGGTAAATGAACATACTTGAATCAAACCATATTGGTCGTCATAAAAAAATCAATCATGTGGATGTCAATCAATTAATATACATAAGAAACTGGAGGAGTGTTATATCTTTAGTTCCATTCTGTCAACTAATCAACTGTTTATTTGGTCAATATAAATAATCTAAAAAATTGGGGTATTTTTATGCTTGAATCATAATATAGTACTGAGCTAACAATACATAGAAAGCAAATCAACTGTCCATGGTACAAAATAGAAGGCAACACCTAGCTAACAATACATAGAATACTCATGTTCCATCACAAGGTTATGGAAGGGGTCATGATAAGATGGCAACAGGCTATTAAGATTTAGGAACAATAACATTTATGCATACTTTCTCTTATTAAAATCCCAAATTAATTTCAAGAATTCATGATCTGGAGCAGATTAAGGTTATGAGAGGTCAACAGACAGACCACTCAAGAACTACATATATGCATGGATTTTTTGAGGAAAAAAATGCATGCTCATGTTCAAGCATCAGACTTGCTAATTACACACAAATTGCTGCAAGATTTCTGAAATGTGATGGTGCACCATTGAAAGTGGGTTAAAGTGGATGCTAAATGAATCACAGGAAAAAATGCCAATACACCATTTTAATTGGTGGTGTTAATTTATTGACTATTTATTTCATATTTGGAACTATGTTGCAATAAATGTTGTCACATGTAGAAATTGAGAACTTTGACAAGTTTAATGTACACTGGCTTATGTATAAATGAAGATTTTCCCTGATATTATACAACACATATATGCAAGAAGAGTAAGTTCATATTATTTTTCATTCACAGATGCAGAAGGATGACATTATGAGCTAATCAATGAAAGGAAGGCTAACTTAAAATTTCCTTAAGATAGAATAAGTCAAGCAGATTGAAGATTGCATATCTGAGATGATAATGAAGATTTGGTTGGTTTATGTTATTGCATTAGTTGCAGAGTCTGGATACTGATATGGATGAATATTGTAGCATGATTTCTGCATTTATATGCCAATCTATTTCCTTTTATGGATAGGATAATCAAAATAAAAAAAGAAAAAAAAACTTGAGCCATCATGGGAATGAAAGGTTTAATTGATAAAAAGTGTACCCACATGCTGTCCTTTTCAAGGCCATGTGCTACTTGATTCAGGAAATCCAATGTAAACATGTGTAAGCATACCTGAAATACAAAATCAAAAGAATGAAAATGGTTGCACATTAATGTTTAGACCACATAAGAATGCAGTGTCAGCTAACAGATTGCATGACAATTCACAGAGCACTACATGTATAATTTTGATATAAATTACAGAACAAATACTTAATGGAACGAAGAATTGTCAAACATGTCCAGGAGAGATGTAGGGAGTGTCTTGTGGGATTGCTAACTGAAAGATTTAGCATTTTCAGTTATACGCTTTAAAAGATGCAACTTTAAACAGTTGTCTAATTTACTTTTCATTTTATCACCATAGTGATAGCAACCCAGACAGAATGGGGATAAGAATTGCAACTATGCTTAAATATCATGAGACCCAAGTGAAAGGGGAAAAAATCAGGAATAGCCCAAAAAACAATTTCAGACCCAATCAACCCCAAGAATAACTCAATCATGTATCAATCCACAACTGTCTACATATATCAATTTAAATTTAAAAGATAAGAATATAGATTATAGTTAATCCAGTATAAATAACAAAGGGCTCTAGGACAAGACAATGGTGCTAAGATTTGCTGTATAAATTAGGACGAAAGTTAAATGTGCTCTATGTATATGGAGCAATAATCATAAGAGGTCTGACACCTCACTCTCTACATATTGGGATTAAATACGTATAAATAAGGCTATATCAGGAGGTGCCACCAACTGAGGTAAATTACATTCTCATGACCCTTTCTTTAAGATAACTGGGGACTATTCTGTGCTGCTGATTATGGCCCTGGATTTTACTTTTTGTTTGGTTTCTGTTTTTGCCGAGTGGATGGGCTAGTAGATGGCTCATTGACTGTCTAGCCCCATTGGGACTGTACTCTCTGAATTCAGTTGAATTAAATTGGTACAGTTCCGAACAGTTTTCAAAATTAAATAAAAGACCCTCTCTTTAATAAGCTGGTTTCAATTCTGTTGAAGTTATTTACACAGGCTGGTAAATTAAGAATAGTGCTTCAAAGGGTAAGCTTGTTTTGGATATCAAACCATTAAGAATAATAATAGCTTATAGATGTTTTTATTTTAATTCATAAACATAAGGTCATATATAATAGTTATTATGAGCATAGTTCAAAATCATGTGCGGTGGGGTCCGCACATGGCATATGCGGCCGCATGTACCGAACATGCGGTCGCACATAGGGTAAGGTAATCGTTCGAACCCCCGTTCGAACGGAATTCGAACGGTCTCTTACCGTTCGAATTGCGTTCGAACGGATTTCGAACGGTAAGAGACCGTTCGAATTCCGTTCGAACGGAAGTTCGAACTCAGAGGTAGGTTTTACCGTTCGAAGTCCGTTCGAACTGAACTTCGAACGCCCTCTTACCGTTCGAAGTCCGTTCGAACGGAATTCGAACGGTAAGAGACCGTTTGAATTCCGTTCGAACGGAATTCGAACGTGCGCCACATATTGGGTATAATGTGCGCCCGGGGGCGCACATCAGCATGTGCGGCCGCACGTACCGGTACGTGCGGCCGCATTTCAAACTATGATTATGAGGATGTAAATGCTCCAAAAGTGTCACATGGCAACTTCTATTATGATGCTTGACTTGTGTAAATGAACAACTCCCATTTCATAAGTTTTTTGAGAAATAATTGGAGCTCACCGTCTATAATTTTATTGATAACAAAAGAACGGAGGAGAAATGAAGGAGACATCAAGGTCTTAACTCCAAATAAGACAAAAGAAAGGGAGATGAGGACTCTCCCATCAATCAGAAAACAAACAAAAAGCATCAGACACCAAACTAACCAGAGACACCACCCAAAGTTCATCATCATCATTGTCAACATTATAGATCTAATGTCTGAAATTCCCAAACAAATAAGCAATCTGTAGAAATGAGGCAATTAGAAATATGCAAATTAAAATAAAAAGTTCACATAAATGGAAAGAATTAAGATCTCAAGAGATCTCAAGATATATATTAATTAAAACTATCTCTGAATAAACACATCGTTGGGATGAATTAACAGGGATTTATGGCATAGATTCATAAATCTAATGGAACCTTTAGGAATTAAGGTATTTTGACATTAGAATATCTCCTTGCTCCTAAACACTTGTAAGCTGGAGTTGTGAAGTTGAAAGCATGAACAATAATTTAAAGAGAAAATAACAATGAAAAAAACATGAGTTGAAATATACATTACTCCAGCAAAATCGAAGGCGTCCAGTTGTTTGGTTTATCTCAAGCGTCATTGATGGATCCATTTCACTATATTCAAGCACAGCAAGAGGCCCCCCTCTACCACAATGAACAAACACACCAACCTTTTCCTGTGGGTATGCCTATATGAAATTCCAAATCAAGGGATTAGAAGAAATCAACTACTATTTTGAAACATTCACTTGGAAAGTGAGCATGTAGGAAAACCTCAATTAATTATAAAGCAGGTATAAAACCTTTCAATATTGTAATACAAGAAAAACAATAAACATGAAGTTGCTAAGAGTCCACTTAGTTCCCTCAACAAAGGTTAGCCACTTACAACAAGCCACTTAGTATGCTGACATATTTCACAAAGCTTGTCAAATTTTTCTGACACACACATAAATATAAGTAGTTTAAAGCTGCATAACATTTTGGGAAATGACTTTGATGAATGATGGCCGATCCAGATTCCTTGTGGATTAAAGTTGTACATGAGAAATACTATTCGGGTGGTACAAGACTTACATTGACTCATCCTAGAGTATATCTTTCCAAGGTGTGGAAGGTATCCTTGTGATGGCCGCAATGGTCAAAGAAGCAATTCAAATCATTCCTGGCAACGGAGTGGAAACATGCTTTTGGAAGAACAACTAGCTTTAAGGCACTTTTCCAGCACCCCTCCTCCCCAACATTTTCGGGTGCCTTTTAATTAGAATGACCTCATATGAGATTCTTTCGCATGTTGTGAGAATTCCATTATTTGGATCCGAGGTTACGAATCCAAGGTTACATCATAGTCTTAATGATGTCAAAGCAGAAGAGTTGACTTCCTTACACACAGCTCTTCAAGAGATTGACTTGAACTTGGAGGAGGAGGATGTGACAACATGGAAGTTGTCTCCTCGTTCCATATTCTCCATAAGATCTTTCATAGAATGCTCAACAAGAATTCATCCCATGACCTTCCCACCAATTATTTAGTGTCACGTTTGGGAATCTCCCGCCCCATTGAAAATTAGGGGCTTCATGTGGTTGCTCACCCTTGACAAAGTACTTACGAAGATCAATCAATTGAAATGGGCGAAGGATGGTAATGTCATTTGTGAAATTTGCAGTTCAAAAGAGGAAACAAGAGATCACATTTTCTTCAGATCCCCTATTAATAGGATAATTTGGGGGTAAGGTGGCCTTGGCTTTACGGTCCCGTTGCTCTTTCACGGCCCATGTGGCAATGGTTCGGAAAAGACGTAAGAGAGGTGACCTTAGTAACCTTGCCAAATTTCAAAGGCTAGTTCCACATGCGGCATGTTGGAGTATTGGATCACTCAAATACAGAAAAGGATCTATTTGGAGAACACTTCAGCATCTATATCCTTAATCCTTAGAGATTGAATGACTTAATTTTGGAGGTTGATAGTCCATCACAATTATGGGAAACCTTTGGTTGGGAGGTGAAGAGACAACGGTGTTCGTGTAAGAATCTACCCATTGAAAAATAGGGGCTTCATGTGGTTGCTCACCCTTGACAAAGTCTTAACAAAATCAATAGATCGAATGTCGTGAAATTTGTGGTTCAGACGAGGAAACAAGAGATCGTTTTTTCTCTCAATTGCTCTTTTAGTAGGATGATTTACGATAAGGTGGGCTTGGCTTTAGTGTCCCATTGCTCCTTCAAGACCCATGTGGCAATGGTTTCGGAAAAGACATAAGAGAGGTGACCGTAGTAACCTTGCCAAATTCCAATGGCTGGTTCCACATGTGGTATGCTGTGAGTATTGAATCACTCGAAATGAATGCGTATATTCCAATAAAAAAAGGATCTATTGGAGAACACATGGGTGTCTATATCCTCAATCCTTAGAGATTGGGTGACTAATTTTGGATATTGATACTCCAATAAAAAATTATGGGAAAAATCTTTGGTTTGGGAGGTGAAGAGACAACAGTGTTCTTAGAAGGGTCTCCCCGCCCTTTTCTTTTCCTTTATCTCCTTATCCTATCTTCTAAATTTGTACACAGATCCCTTGTCTCCTTTGTTCGGGGGCAACTTTTCCTAATAAGATTGCACCTATCTTTTCTCAAAAAAAAAAAAAAAATGCAAGACATTGAAAGATGTACAATGATTACCAAAACGAAAAGTGGAAATAAGTGGGGTTAGTGTTTTGTGGACCTGCTTATTGAAATGAATATATATCATTTCAGAAAAGATACCCACAAACAGCAAAGGGATATGCAAAACAGAGGTTCAGACTAAATAGTATGCAGGAAAGTGGGTTTCTACGAAGAAGGATTTTTAGTTTTGCTCCATCACAATCATGGTCAGAATATACTCTATGATAAACTAAAACAATGGAAAAATTCATCACTGACATTCAATTCCCACATGGAAAATGAATGAAATATATAAACCTTGCTAGGCCTCTATTTGCAATCTTGCACCTATACGAAGAGTAGGGTTCACCTGCCAATCGGAGGGAAAATATAAATTGATGATACTGGACTATGAGATGCTATTGTGAATACTGATTGGATGATATTTTTCAGCTCTAATAGGCTAGTCCAATGGTGCATCAAGACTAGCTAGCTGGATTAGGAATTAGCCCAACTTTTGGATCAGATATTGAACAGGGAGCTGTAGAAAGACCTGGAAGGATCGTGTCAACCAACATATGACTCAACTCTGAATGAAAATAAAAAAGCTTTAAATATTTCTCATAAATTTCTATCTGTTATATTGAACTCAAAATGCAAACTAATTCCAAGATATTTCAATATGTGTACCTTACGGACAACTTTGGCTGCAGAAGCTACACCTTTGTCAATGAAGTACCCAAGAAAAGTTGGGTCTGCCACACGAACCTGCATTTGATTTATCAATCGTAGTGTTCCAAGGTACAACCTTTTCACCTAATATGAAATGGGAAAAATCTCACCAGTGCATTATCAACTCCATAGCAGTCTATATATCGAACACCTCTCTTTGCCATATCTTCCAATAGTTTAGAAGACTTCAGAGCTAATGAACCATTGGAAATTCAGAAAAAAGTAATTAGTAGTTTCTTCGCTGCTGCAACATAAAAATGCATCCTTAGTTACTACAAAATAAAACTCAGAATTAACCTAATGACAGGAAACTGATATTAATTAGCTCAAGCATATAGAAAATGCATACCAGAATAAACACCACCATTCCCATCTGGAGCCCTTGCTAACTGGATCCACAATATATACAAAACAATATATCAAGCAAAAATATAGAAAATAACAAGTCAACAAAACAGATCACGCTGTGGAAGACATTAAGACAATAAATGACAAAGTTCCAATCATCAACGAAAAATTAATTTGTTTTGCTATTGTTTAGAATCTGTTTTTGGATCCTCCGATGCTAGAAATTCTAATCTGATCCATTGCTTTTGAATTTTGGTAAACAACTATATACATGACCAGACTACCTAGGACAACCTTTTTCAAGTGTTTGTCCTCTACAGAAGTTAATTTCTGAAGTATTCTATCTGGCCCAGTCCTACTAGCTGTGCGAACACACCATATTATCGTCCTAAATTCTGCGAAAGGCAATTTACTTACATATATCTTTGTAACAGCTCAACATTTTGATTCATGTTTTGCCTAATTTTTTATATCACTTTCCTTTCAATTTCTCTAAAATTTATCAGTCACAAAACAACCTTTCCACACCGTCCAACAAAATATTATGCTATAAGAAACCACATCAATGTCCATATTCCCTTTTTTTTTTTTTGGGGGGGGGGGGGAGGGTGCATCTCGACCACTCCTCTGGAGGGTCTGCTGCCATATTATATTTTATTGTTAAATCAGGGTATCTGAAAGCCCCTCCTGATTAAATCTTTCCATAAAAAAAACTAAACTTTTTCTTTTATCATTGCAATTCTACTAATCAAAACCCCAAGATCATATGCTTTCCTCCATTCACCAAGTTCATTCACCCCTGGCAGTCGGAAGATACCAAAGGAAGCCAAAAAACCAAATGCCTTCTCACTAAATGAGGTTCCCCACTGTAAGATTCCAGTTTGAGAATGAAATTTCAACAATGAGAAGATTATATTGAGAAAATATTAGGGATTCTAACACCAAATTTTATTAATTGATTTGGGTACAATTCCAGAAAAGGGGAGGGGTAAGAAAAAAGAAAGACATCAAAAATTGGTAGGTGACGAGTGGTCTACTGATCTGGGTACGAAACACAGCAAATAAAACAAGAGATTATGCCACTATCACCTGATTGTTCTCCTGAAATAAAATCCTCTTTGCTCCAACAGTAAGAAGATTATTAAACAAAAAATAATCAATTGGATGGTGTCGGCATTATATTTTTGACAAAGTAAATAAATTTTTAGCTCTCAAACTATATTCTCCTGCAGGATCATCTTAGTCTATCTTTAAAAACTGAAGCCAGCTATTGGCACATTGTAATTCGTTCAATTACTTCCACATTCATTCCACTTCGCCAATTCTAATATTAATCAATGGACCTTTGAATAATGCCCCATTGAATATATTCATCTTCCAAGTGTAGCCATCTAATACCTCGTGAGCTGTGATGGCTATTTAGCCTATGAGAATTGTGAAGAACATGATACGTAGCTGGTTTATGCAGAGTATATTTGGAATGAACTCATCTTTAGCATAAAGAATTGGGGGAGATTCAGCCGCAGTGATAATTCCTTTTCATTGAATTGAGGAATGAGCTGATTGTATTTGGAAGGGTGATGGATGATTTTTTGGAGATGTCTTAGCACCTGGTTTGTATTGGAGATGTGGTTTATGTCCCCCTCCTTCCTCAGAGCTACGCCTCTGTTTTTCTTCATTACATTACAGGTTGCGTGCTCCCAACAATTTTTGTCAAAAACTGTGTGTATCTCTGCTTTCTTCTCAATCATGACCCATCCAAAGGGAGTGAGGTAGGTGATTCTTTTTCTGGAGGAGATGTTCGGATATCCAAATGAGAGATTTTCCACTAATGGATGAACTCCCAAAACTTATCCTCTTCTTAAATCAACTCATCCAATTCATACAACGTCTCCACAAAACTTCATTAAATTCTGATGGCTTCCATCTTTCAACACTTTCAACTTTCATCAACCAAATGAAATTTCGATGTCTTTCCTTTCCCTTTGGAGATAAGGCATTAATGTCTTGCTCCATATTGCAGTTTAGCACTACTTTCTTATAAAAACAGGTGTGAGCTCCCATAATCCTGAATAAATAAATAAACTTTCCCATAAATCCTGAATAAATAAATAAACTTACATCCACAAGAAATTCACTTATTCTTATCCCACCATCACATCTCATTGGATGGTAGACACATGAACATTATTTTATTGAGGGACTTGAAATCTCTTCTTTCTTTTCTTTCTTTTCTGTTTGCCTTTTTTGATAAAGTTCTTTCTTTTGTCAACATCCACCCAAGTGAAGATTCAGATTTTCATGCTTGTTATTGCTCCTGGGAAGCATATACATTTATTTCTTACAGAAACAAAAACACAATCCTTTAAACCATTTTCTTTGTTATGGCATAGAACTAAAAAATATTACTTCCTAATACAAGGACCCTAAAGTAACAAAATTTCAAACTACAAAACTTTACAGGCAGGAAGCTTCTGATTTCATCTATCATCTATCATTATTTTATGAGAATAGCAACATTAAGATTTTAAAAGTAGTTCCAATGAAAGATAACAAGAAAAGTGAATACCCTGTTTGGAGTCTCCATTATAAATCTGCCATCCTTTGAAACACAAGGAAGTGTACCTTGTTGGAAAAATGTGACCTGCATTAGCCAAAATGTCAACAAAATTGATAACAAGTAATAGGAGAATACACATGTTTTAATTACTACAGAAAATGAGTGAAAATCATTACTTGATCAGCATCCAAACCAAAATACCCATGGCTTTCAAAGAATTTGCGTGTGGCATCATCGGTAAATGGGCTAGTCATTATGTACCAGTGAATTGGCACAAAAGTATCTAAGTCAACAGGAAAGGAAGCAATTACTATATCACATCAGACAGATTGAGAGCATAATTGCTCCTAAGAAAAGTCTTACCATCATTTGATTGAGCTGCAAGCCTTTGGATGCGTAAAATTCGCTCAGCTTGTAGTTGAAATAATGATTTTCCTGATGGAAGTCCAATACCTAAAGTACAACATTGTAAAAGAATAAATAAATAGAGTAGCTTCAATTTATTAATGAAGTAAAACATATTATGGTAAGTGTCGTATTAGATGAACATGGTTGAGAAAATTCCTGTAAACTAAAAGCATCTAAGAGTATAATTTTTTATTTCTGTAAAACAAATGCACCTAACTGTATTTTTCATAAAGCAGCGTTGTTTTGTAGGATTCTTGTTAATGTGGTGATTAATAACTAAATCTACCAAATCTGCAGCAGTGCAGCTCCATTAATTTTTTCCCATGCATATCCTAGGTTTACCAGCACGACATGAGAGTAAATATGGAAACCAGGCTTCATATCACCATATATCAAGCTTATATCAGTGAGTTGTCCAATTTACCACTTTCGGTCCTATTTCTATTTACTCTTATCATTTTGTACGCTTTTGGCACTCCCTCAATTAATAAAATTTAGGCTGAATGCCTACAAAATAAAATAAAAAATAAGTCTGGAGATGTCTCCCATTGTCTTCTGAGATCATATCTTCCTACTTTCTTTCTATTCAAAGAGAGTGGTTTCCCTTTCATTCTCTTGATTGTGGTGGAAGTAGGACGTTGAGGTCCAATACCGACACAAAACCTTAATCCCAACCTCTTTACTAGCTGTAAGAGACCAAATCCATCATAAAATGGAATAAGGAATAAGATTGCACAGGTATGAGAGTTAAGCGTGGATACGTCCGTTATATTTAGGCAGGTAATCTAGAATGGGAGGGCCCAGGGGCCCAAATTGCCTCATGAGTTAAACAGGCTCATCTTCCTCATCAGGACGAGCAAACGATATTGCCCGACCAGGCCAAGTTGGATAGGTCGGATGTTTAATTCTTAGCAGACCAAGGACAGACACACGATATTGCCCGACCAAGTCAAGATGGCCGAATACAAAAGGCTCAACCTGAAATATGAAATGCCCAAAACGCAATACCCAAACTGGAATACAGGTCAGCCATACATCCACCTCTGTAAAATTCCCTTACACAGGACAAAGGACTAGCTGTCAGGAAATCAGTTACGATATGGCAATCCCTAGGCAACACATGTCCACAGATCCAAGAGCCACGCGGAGATTCCTTTTCGCGATATGCTCACTCCCTAAGGCTAAGCTTGGCACGCTCCCTCTTAGTATAAAAGGGGGACAACTCCTCCCCCTCAAGGTATGCACTCTCTCTCTCACGCTCACACTTAAGAATTCGGAGTTTCTCTTCTCATAGAAAAACCACTGACTTGAGCGCCGGAGGGGCGTTAGCCGGCACCACACTGGTGTGAGTTTCAAGTGTTAAAGAGGCTGACGCCGAAGGAGGACGGAGAGTGAAGAAGTTCTGCTTCGGGTCGTTGTGAGGAGGAGTCAACAACAGCATCTTCTCGGATCCACATTGAAAGCCTGGATCAGCATAAATCCGGCCCAAGAGGGGAGGACTCGATTTTATCCCCCACACTAGCAAAGGATCTTCCAACCCTTGACCTTATGAAAGTCAAGCGTTTTACAAAGAGGTGCAGTACCAGTACCGGAGCCAGAATCGATAAGATAAGATGTCCAAAGAAAGAATATCCTTGTCCCGATAGGTACATATAACTAAGACTCAAGGTTTTAAGAATCAATGCAAATTGTACTGAATCAAATGATTTGCATTGCTTTTTTTTCACTTTAATATTACAAATCATGGGTAGGACGGACAATATTTGCCAATTTCTTGTCTTATTCTCTTTTTCTCTATGTGTTACTGATTTACAGAGCTTGAATTTCCAGATATTAGAAATAATGATAGCGACAAGAATCAATAAGCGGCAATGAGATAAATTTTATGACAAATAGAGATTAAGAATATGGTGAACAAAGAGTGAATTACTTACTAAAACATCCTTTGGGGTCTGAACTTCCAAGCCGGATACC
>JAUJYO010000043.1:0-25000 GCA_030737845.1 Acorus calamus | reverse complement strand
TATCACGTCAAAACCTTAAATGTTACTGCTGCTGCAATCACAAGTCAACAGAATATTGTCAACTTACTACAAAACAGACAGGGACTATGATCTCAAATCATGCAGCGAGAGGGTACCAGCTCTAGCTCTGATATACATTCTGTTTAAATATATGCAGCAAGAACAAAGAGGAGGGGAGATGGTGGGACACCCGGTCTCAAACCAATTCCTTCTCTGAGAAAACCAATTGGATTAGCATTCACAAGAACAACCTTACAGAAGTGATTCTTCAACCACTGAATACATCCTGCAGGATAGCCATTGAAGCATGCTACAAAAGGAAAGACCAATTCAACAAGTCATAAGCCTTTCCAAAATTAATTGGTAAAAAAAAGTTCTTCTTTTTCTTCAGAACACCAGAGATTACCTCATGTGCAATATCAAAACCATCTAAAAGAGATCTTCCTTCAAAAACATTACCTCCAAAGGAAAAACAAGGGGATAACTCATCTCCGAATACATTGAATTACGTCGCTCTACAAAAACACGTCAATAGCATCTTATCACTTGGAAAAGAAAAATTCACCATGAAACCTTATTTTTTGGAAATTGGCATTCCTCTTGCACACACTTTCAACAGTGGGATTTGAACCCCATTTTGGAGGTAAGAAGTGCTAACTGCTAACTGACGAACCAAAGCTTGGAATGTAATTACCTAGATCTACTTTCAAACTCATGTACTTTCAAATTCCCTCACAAGTTCAAACATTGAAATAAAGTCACATGAATAAAGTTTTTTCAAGAACACAGTTCTCTTTATCGGTTAGCAGGATTAAACACATGGAAACTTCCTATTCGTTGGATTCGTAAAATCTAATCCTCCCACAAAGCTTACCATGAGGGGACATGAGCATGGCAAAGCATTCAGTCAAAAAGGTAAGAAAGCAAAATCTCTGAGTTGGATGACACCACACGAAGACTACATAGGCAATTTCTTTACACCAGGTCTCCAATATACACCATTCTGTTAAAACACTTTTCTACTGATGCAAAAACCTCGAGGGCAGTGAATAGATCTATTTATGCCTTTATGTCCAAATTAAAATTTGATCCAATTTTTAGATCTTCATATTCAGATTCCTCTTAGATCAACATGCAATAATGAGATCAAATATAAAATCAAACATACAAGGAATCAAAGTACACAAACAGTTGGTCCATGTCAATGTCAAGACTTATACTTTGAATTAAACCAGTAATTGCATATCAGTACTGAACAAGGTTATTGAAGTCAATTTACGCCTAGGCTCCTAGCCAGTTTGCTTCATTGATAAACATAAGTTTCAGATGGAAACATTGTGCTACTTCACATAATTACCAATTTTTTCAGGTGTTTGCTACTCATGAAATTGGTTTGAGAAACAAATTCAATATAATTCCCCAAACATAGATGTGTGTCGAAGTACATGGAAAACACCAAGAGTATTGTGCTCCCTCCCTCCCACTTTTCTTCATCGTTATTTTTGTAGCATGGTTGTATAGATAATAAAATATTGCACTTTTGTCATCTCATTCCAATAATTTTGTTTCTTGTAGAAGCAATGGAAGTAGGCAAAAGGATTGGAATATTTTCGTCTTTTAACTTTATATACCTCTATAATTTATGAATGGCAGTCTTTGTATCTGCTTCATATGGACTAAACAAAGTTACTCTTCCAGAGAGATGTTTTCAATATACAACTCCACGTTATTTTTCAAATTATTTCTCTCACTTAATGTTCTGTTTGGAATCTATCCTGTTCAGTTTTTTACCTAAAATTTAATAACAACCATTAACCCCCAAACTAATTAATCTCTGAACTTTAAAAGGTTTTCATACCAATGATTGGTAGAAGTTTAGGGGATTAAATACTCTAGCTCTGAAGGCCATAGCAGTCATTCTGCATCAAGTCTTCAATTTGAGACATCTCTGAGCTTAATCAACTCTAGAAGTCTCACAACCATAATTTAAAAACATGTGCGGACCCCATATGCGGTGGGGCCCGCATACAGTTCATACGCCCGCATGTACTGTACATGTGGCAGCACATTGTATATTTTATTTTAAAAAAATTAATATATGAGCGTTTAAACACCATTCGAACGGAATTCGAAGACCTAAGAGCCGTTTGAATCCCGTTCGAACTGGGTTGAACACATAAGGGCCATTGAATCATGTTCGAACTGGGTTTGAATCGTTTGAATCCCATTCAAACTTGGTTCGAACGCCTGCCATTTGATTCCTATTTAAACTGGGTTCCAACGCATGACCGCACATGGCCGCATATGCCCACACATGGCTGCACTTGGACAACACCAGGGTGTTGATGTGCGCCAAGGGGGGCACATCAGCATGTGCGGCCCACATAGCGGTATGTGCGGCCACACTTTGAACTATGCTCACAACTTCTCTCCCTCCATCTGTTGCAAGGTCTCATTCTTTTGCATTAGGTGGAAGATGTATTGAGATATGTATGTTTCTCATAGCTTGGTGATCCCCCGAGACTAGATCGATGTCTCCGGCAAGAAGCTTATGATGGATAGCATTGCTTTTTTTAAATAATATCCTTGAGACATTGGTACAACCTTATTGTGGGAAGGTCAGTGTAAGAATTGTATCATGACTCAAAACATTCTAATAATCATGTGATTTTTTACTAAATTCAAAGTATTAGGTGTTTCATATGGATGCCTAGAGTGGAATGATATGACAACCTTAAATCAATTGTTATCCTAGCAAAGTTAATAATTTCATGAAATCAGCGCTAGGATTTATGGGTAATGCATCCCTTGGAAGTCCGTATTGATTGCCAACATCTCTTGTGGTAGATTGCATACATAGCTCATAAGGATTATTAATACCACACATGTTTTGAGGCTTTCATGCAAATTTTCCGTTGCATGATTTCGGGATATAAGCCAACTATGGGTCATATGTATGCATATACTAATTTAGAAAGTGCATTCATTTCAAATTTAAAATGATTTATCAATTTTACTTCCAAAAAAATAATATAAAAAAAAGGATTTTGAGTGATGCATGGATTTCCCAAATAACCTTCTTTACATATTACCTATATTTGTTAATTGAGATAAAGTATTGCTTGATTTCCTTGTTGAAGCTAAACACTCCTCCCAGACCCCTCACATCAAATGCCAAATAAGGTCCAGTTTATACTCCTACCATATTTACAAACACGATTAACACATTAGCTATTCAATATAATGCAAACTAAACATCACTATCCCTAACCCATAGGCTCCCCAAAATCACTAGGGATCCGCATCTTTCAAATGCATACCATCAAACAGCTTGTTCATGCTATTGTGGAAATAAATACTCATCAAGAGAATTTGCGCATGCACCAATAAAAAGAGAAATTCCCAACAAAAACCATCTTTTAAAATAGATCACCGAAATCCCAACAAAAACCCCATCTTTTTTTTGAAATTTAACAAAAACACTATCTTATAAAATAGATAACCGAAAATCTCAATGACCCAGCGAACAAAATTGAGCAAAATCACATCATCCGACACATACCCTTCCGTTTCATACAAGACAGACAATGCAACAGCATAAACCCTACTTAAACCACACCAAAAACAACAACAAAAAAAACACAGATCCACTGAAGATATCAAGAACCCACACATCAGAAAATCAACGAAGAAATGATGGGCTAAGGGGGTTTCACCTCTCCTGTCCGGCAGTGTCCCAAATCTGGGCCTTGATGACCTTGCCGTCGACGTTGAGGCTGCGGGTCGCGAACTCGACACCGATCGTCGACTTGGACTCGAGACTGAACTCGTTCCGAGTGAATCTCGAGAGGAGGTTCGACTTACCGACGCCGGAGTCACCTATCAGCACCACCTTGAACAGGTAGTCGTAGTCGTCCTCCGTCCTGTATGCGGCCATTATCAAACCCCTCCAAAGCTATCAAACCCCCTCTCTCTCTGTCAAACTCTCTTTGGATTTCGAGACTTGATTGAGGAGATGCGTTTCGGGTTTTGGCTGGATTCGATGCTGGCGAAGTTGGGGAAGGGATTTTTTTTCCGAAAAAGAAAAGATGGCTTCTTCTTTTTTATGAACAGGGGGGATCGAGGGGGAGGGGAAATTGACGAGAATGGGCCTTCCCATTTTGAGATTTGACGAGAAAAGACCAGGGTAGTTTGGGGATTCAGGGTGGTCTCTATGGTAGTGACAGGTGGACTGAGGCGGACCTTGGGTCGGAAATGGCGTGTCATTTTAAAGCTCGGAACACTCGTTTGGATGGAGGAATACATAATTATATCCCCGTAAACTAGGGATTTTTAATTTTAAATTTATAGGATTTAACATCGATCTCTCACTTCTTCTCCTACATTTAAATGATAATTTAAGAATAGATCCTTCCAGAGACTAAAAAGCAAACTAAATGATTTAGGAATAGATCCCTTCCAGAGACTAAAAAGCAAACTAAATAATTTAGGAATAGGTCCCTCCCAGGGACTAAAAATGAACATATCATTTAAATGTAGGGACTAAAACCTAAATATGAAGAAGTAAATGATCCATCGCTAAATCCTATAGTTTACGAGGACTTAAAACTAAAAATTCCATATAATTATTATCAATATAGATATCAATTTTATATAAATAAAAGATTTTATGTCTGTTTTTTATTTTCAATTATTCTTATTTAAAAATGTGATAAAATAGCTTTTGTTGTTTTGGGTTGAGATTTGAGAAGAAAAGCCTTTTTTGGGTTGGGATTTGACGAGAAAAAGACCATGATAGTTTGGGGGATTTGAGAGTGAGTATTTTAAAGTTCAAAACATGCATGTACAAGTTTTACTTATTTTAAAATCATATAATTTATCTTATCTTTATAAAAGATAAAGTATAATATCTTTTATAAAAAATATTAAAAAAAACTTAATGAGGAAATACACCTCTATAGAATACATTGGTAATATATATATTATTTTTTTATAAAAATATACGTCTCATTAAAGGGCACGTCTATCCCCACCAAACCTTTCACCTAACCCACCATAAAAAATAAATAAATAACGGTGTTTTGTTGTTCCCACCAATCCAGAACGACCGAAATCGGTCGTCATTTCAGGTTTTAGGCGACCGGATTTGGTCGTCATTTTAGGTTTTGGACGACCGTAATTGGTCGTCATTTCAGGCTTTGGGCGACCGTAATTGGTCGAACAGGGTTCAGAACTATATCTAACTATTCTTTATAAACAAATAAATTTTTGGTTTATCCATCACATTCTACATTTATTCTTTTATCCAAACAACAGCTAAAGGACTGAAAAAAATGTAAGTATATATACTTTCAATTAATTCAAATTTTTATAGAAAAATATCTTATTAGACAAATATATATCATTTTTAAGCTTCGTTTGAATTCGTAGTTAAGATGATTCTTTGTTTGAAAACAAAAAAAAACCTACCAGTTGATCCAAACACATTTTATATTTGGCTTTTGAAATTTGTCTGTAACTTATGTAAAAAAAATTGTTCTTATATTCTACATTTAAGAATAATGATTTATTCTCCCTACATTACAATAATGATTTGTTCTTATATTCTACCGGACTTGGAGTGATATAAATGATTCAAGTAGGATACACGTCGTGGAATTATGTTTTCAAGAAAAAAAATTATAAACTTTATTACAAATCATGTTCGACCAGGTTCAGTCGCTTAAAACTTGAAATGACGACCAAATTCAGTCGCCTAAAACCTGAAATGACGACCAAGTCCGGTCGCCCAAAACCTGAAATGGCAACCAAATTTGGTCAAATGGGCCGAATCGGTGGGATAGCAAAACACCGGGGTATTTTTTTTTAGCCGATCGGTGGGGTAAGAAAAAACGTTGGTGGGACTAGACGTGCCCCTCATTAAATTAGTTATACTATTAAAAAATGGGTGGTATTAAGTTTCTGTGGGTACGTAAATGATGGAACTTGAATTTATGATATCTTGGTGGGCGCATCTATCCCCACCAACACATTCCCTCAATACACCACTAGTCTATACCCACCACTTACCACTTACCAAGTCACTAAGTCCACTATGTAATAAATATATCTTCCCTGAGAAACTAACCCCCACATACCCCCTTTTCAAAAACCATTTTCTCTCTCTTCCCTGAACCCATCTCATTTCGAAGAGTCCCCTTTCTCCCGACTCACCTCTCCTGTCGACCTCCACCCACTTGCTGGTGCTGCCTGCCGTTCGTCCTGTGCCGCTCGCCTTCGCCTTGTGCCGCCATCGAAGATCGATCACTCCATCAACGATCACAATTTCCTCTGACCAAAAAAAAGACAAAGGTTGTGTTGCTATTGACCTCCACCCACTTACCGGTGCTGCCTGTCGTTCATCCCATACCGTCCACTATCATCCCGTGCCACCGTCGAAGATTGATCACTCCATCAACGACCATTATTTCCTCCGACCACAAAAAAAAAACAAAGGCCGTGTTTCCATCTCTGCACCCTCTTCAGGTACTTCATCTTCTCTTCTCTTCTTTTTTTCTCTATAATGAGCTTGAGCCTTCGTCAGGGGTGGAGCCACCTAGAGACAAGCAAGGGCTTATTTGGAGAAAAAAAAAGATAGGGTACTCATGTTTGTGTTTGGAAAATCGGGGGAATGAAAAAAAAATGGGACAACACGATACTATATAGATTTAGTAGGGGCAACACAGGAATCACTATTATAAAAATAAAAATTGGGATCCCATGCCCTAAATGTGCTGCCGTGCATCACAAGAGGAGAGCAAAAACTCAGAGGTTCCCACAACACAACCCATTTCACAGGAGACCCCTATTTTAGGTTCTTTTTTTTTCTCTTTTCTTTCTTGACTTTCTTTGTATGCCAATGTTGTATGTTGTGATTGATTAGTGTTTATTTTGTGTTGTGTTTTTTGCATTTTTGGGGTTAAAATATTACTTGGGTATCAAGGTATCTATTGTTTTTGTTTGTTTTGTTGTTATTATATGAGGATTGTTTAGTGAGTAGGCCATTTGTGCCAATGTATTTAAATCAGTTTCATGAAATGTATTTTTGGGTTTTGCCAAGCAAGGCGGAAAATTTGTTGTGCAGTGTTGGATTGAGTGCCATTATCCTTCTGGATATTTTTTTGATTAATTCATGTGACATAACAATATACACATCTAATTTTCATTGTAAAAATATTATATAATTATATTTACATTATTTTGAGTTGTTTAGCTACACCTGTAAACAGATTTTAAGGGATTTGGAACATTCAAAGTCATGCAATTTGCATTAGTACCATCCTTATCCATATCGTGAGTGGCATATATGAGTTTAATAATGAGTAGCCATGACAATTGGCAAACTAAGAATGTATCTTTTATATGCTAGTGGATCAACAAAGCTGGATAAATAAATAATAAAAAAAAGAATAAGAGGAAAAGATGGACATCCATACAAACTATTAAGGGAGATTGTGGGCTTGGATCCGTAGTTCAATGATTGATAAGAGACTTTACAACCAAGAGGCCATGGGTTGGAGACCTACCCTTTACCTACCAAAAAAATATTAAGGGTGACCGTGTTCTTTCCATACTACATGAGCTTCCGAATGGTTGTGTTCAATGTAACATATTAAAATACTTTTCTAGAGATGCATATGGTCATTGGGCAATGAACTTTCATGATGGCAAATAATAAATTTTGCACTTTTTTGGAGTCAGATTTTGAGTTGATTCATGTTGAGTTGATCATCATGATGCTTTTTATTTGCTTTTCTTCGACTCTTGTGTAACAACTGCATATTTTATATAATTATATTATATATATATATATATATATATATATATATATATATATATATATAGAGAGAGAGAGAGAGAGAGAGAGAGAAATAATAATTTATTATTTTTGTGCAGTTGTTTAGGTCAAAAGGTTGGTATATTATTTTGTTGGGCCTTGATAGGGGTTGTTAGTATGTTAAATGGGCCTGGGGATCTAGTTAGTAGGCTTTAATAGAGGTTGTTGGTATGTTAATTGGATCTGGGGACCCAATTGTAATTATTAGATTTTCGGTTAGCGAGGGAAGTACCAGTTTGTAAATTTTAGTTCTATCTGGACCTCTCCAAAATTGTCCCTCCGATTTGCTCAATCTTAAATCTGTAATAGCACAGATTTTTAAGGAAGCAAATTAGTTCTTTAAATACCCCATTATCTCCCCTATTAGCCCTAATTCAGATTAAGACCTTGAGGCCATTGTCATTGTCAATATAGGTATGTTTCCTTCATCTTTTCTCTCTTGAATCTTTTATTCTTTTGGTTCTTGACCATGATCTTCTTAGATTTTCCTTTTCATGGTGTTTATGTGATTTGGGTTTTAGATCTTAGATACGGATGGTTATGATAGAGATTTATCATGATTCGAAAGATGATTGTTTAATATTTAGTTTGGGTGATTGTATTATGAAGAATGGTTTTGGGTGATTGTCTTTTGTATTTGGGTATATTTTATATTTGGGTCTGTGAGAGAGAGAGAGAGAGAGATGTGGGTATTGGAAGGAAATGAGAAGAAGAGGCAAAGAAGTTCCAAAAAAAAGAAGAGAAGGGGGGGTTGAGTTGCCGATGGGTCTCCGGCCGACGGAGCTCCAGACGGCGGGCCCAGCGGTGGGTCATGGTCTGGAGGAGGAAGGGTAATGGTTGTGGTGATGTGTTTAAAGTTTTCTTGGTTAGGTAGAAGAGGTAGATGAAGGAGGAAGAAGACGAAAATTGGGTTTGAAGTTTTCTTGGGTTTGGGTTGGTCCAAAATTTATGGACGGTGGGCCTAGGCCCAACCCGACTGGCCAATGGGTCTTGAGCTTTGGGTGTTCTTAAATTTCTAATTTGTTGGACAATGGTTCTGGGCCCAACTAGACTGGCCCATAAACCAGTGTGTTGTTCCAAAGGCCCATTATCTAGTGTGGGTTATTGGAATAAATGTGTTAGAATAAATGGGTGGTTTATTTAATATGGATTTTTAATTTATTTTTATTTATTAAAATTATTATTCTATTTCAGGCGTTTCTTATAAGGATTAGCCCGGTATTGTTTTACGCATATTGTCGTTGAATCGAATGTGAGTGGACTTAAGTCTCATATGTATTTTCAAAAGAATATATTATGTATTTATGCTAGGACCATCTATTTTGTGGAATACAGCTGGTAGTTTCAATATAAAAATGTGAGCATGCTTTTATTAAGATATTTATCATGATATGATTGGTATGTTGAGATTTTTGCATGCTCTATTCTTTTGTGATTTTAAAGATATGACAGGTTATTAAATGCATACATTCCGTCTAGATGGCTCGGTCTTGGTGGCCAACGTTTAAATGGGCGTACGTCTACGAGGCCAGGTCCGAGAACGTAAGACCTAAGTCTTTGTGGCTATGTCTACGTGGTCATGCCTATGAAAGGTCCCGTGAGCTAGGTGCTGCGAAGACGGACATGCGTGTTTGTGGTGTTGCATGCATCATGTTGGATATGATTGTGTGTGTGTGTGTGTATTATTGCATGTCTTGGTGGCTGTATTGTATATTTATTTTCTTGATATATTACATGTCTATGTAGACATATTACGATATTGATATTTTGAATATAAATGTACTAACGGGATGATAATGGTTCATTAACTGAGCGTGTTGTAGCTCACCCCTACTTTTCCCTTTCAGAATTGAGGATCGAGTAGTCGCGTTTGTGGATCATGAAGGCATTAGCGAGATCAAGTTTGGGTCATCATCCTTGATCATTTAGTTTTGTTTTCATTAGGATGAATAAAACATTTCTTTTTGGCATGTAGTAGACTTTACTTAGCTCTATCAGTAAAACCATAGAGATTGCTAAGTTTAATAATTATTATGTGTATAATCATACAAACATGGGATGAATTATTGTTAGATCCTGGTGATGTTTTGAGTAATAAATTATCAATGTAGTTTAGTTAATTATTTACTTATGCTTGGATGAATAATGGTTAATTTCTCTTAGATTACTCTAAGATTCGAGGTTTATGACATGTAGCGCACCGTCTCTCTCGCCTAATATGGGTGGCGGATTCGGGGGCGTTACATCCTGCCTCCTGGTATATTGTCTACCTCATTGTGCATTCTTTTGGAGTATCACTCTCTACAAAGACATATCAGTTGAGTGTACTTTTTTATCATGTTTATATGAATCCATTCTTTTTATTATTTAATCTAACCATTCTAATCCAAATACCCGATCCCCTGATTTTGCACATGCAAAACAATCCAATTTTTTTTCTTTAAGAAGAAAATGGAGAGTGGAAAATAGTTGATCGAGAATCTGTGACAATAATTTGCAAATTCTAGTCCACAATTAAACCTTTTGAGCTAAATTGAGTGCAAGACAATCCCAATCAATATTTTCTCCTATGAATTTTCTCAAAACCCTTCTTGCAACCCCCTTGTTTTATTTTTTCCATTAAAAAATATCACCCTATCAATGCTCAACAAAGGAAGATAATGGTGCTATCAATGCTCCACAAAGGAAGATAATGGTGCTATTTTTCCTCTTTTTCTTTAGGGTAGAAAATGCAGTTTGTTGAAGGATTGTCTGGATTCCTCCAATTATCAAGGGTCCATCATTGGAGAATGAGTTTAGGCTTATAGATGGAGGATAAGTATGTTTGGGGTTTCATTCAGTACTGGTTCTCATATCCTTAGCACATTGCAATTTAAAAACATGTTTAAAATAGTAGTTTACTCAAACGAATTGAAGCTTATTGATTTCTCAGCTCATTTTATCATTTTTATGAAGCTTGGCCATGGACCTAAGTTGGACAGCTTTTAAACATTGACTTTCGGTAGATGCTATATTCCTTATCCTTGTTATGGATTTTGGAATCATGTTTCTTGTAGTAGATGCTTATATGCCTACACTTTATTTATCCCAAAACTGGGAGACCGATTCTTGGCTACTTTTGAACTGTTATTACATGTTTTAGTGTATAATTAATCCTACTCAGCGTAATGTAATATGGAGGTACTTATGGCAGAACGGGCCGATCTGGTCTATCACAATAAAGCGATAGATGGAACTGCCATGAAACGACTTATTAGCAGATTAATAGATCACTTCGGAATGGCATATACATCACACATCCTGGATCAAGTAAAGACTCTGGGTTTTCGGCAAGCCACTGCTACATCTATTTCATTAGGAATTGATGATCTTTTAACAATACCTTCTAAAGGATGGCTAGTCCAAGATGCTGAACAACAAAGTTTTATTTTGGAGAAACACCATTCTTATGGAAATGTACACGCGGTAGAAAAATTACGTCAATCCATTGAGATATGGTATGCTACAAGTGAATATTTGAGACAAGAAATGAATCCTAATTTTCGGATGACTGATCCTTCTAATCCAGTCCATATAATGTCCTTTTCGGGAGCTAGAGGAAATGCATCTCAGGTGCACCAATTAGTAGGTATGAGAGGACTAATGTCGGATCCCCAGGGACAAATGATTGATTTACCCATCCAAAGCAATTTACGTGAAGGACTTTCTTTAACCGAATATATAATTTCCTGCTACGGAGCCCGCAAAGGAGTTGTAGATACTGCTGTACGAACATCAGATGCCGGATACCTCACTCGTAGACTTGTTGAAGTAGTTCAACACATTGTTGTACGCAGAACAGATTGTGGCACTATCCGAGGTATTTCTGTGCAACCTCGAAACGGGATGACGGAAAGGATGTTTTTTCAAACACTAATCGGTCGTGTATTAGCAGACGATGTATATATAGGTCTACGATGCATTGCCGCTCGAAATCAAGATATTGGGATTGGACTTGTCAATCGATTCATAACCTTTCGAGCACAACCAGTATATATTCGAACTCCCTTTACTTGTAGGAGTACCTCTTGGATCTGTCAATTATGTTATGGCCGGAGTCCTACTCACGGCGACCTGGTCGAATTGGGGGAAGCGGTAGGTATTATTGCGGGACAATCAATTGGGGAACCGGGGACTCAACTAACATTAAGAACCTTTCATACTGGTGGAGTATTCACAGGGGGTACTGCAGAACATGTACGAGCTCCTTCTAATGGAAAAATAAAATTCAATGAGGAGTTGGTTCATCCCACACGTACACGTCACGGACATCCTGCTTTTCTATGTTCTATAGACCTGTATGTAACTGTTGAGGGTCGGGATATTATACATAATGTCAATATTCCACCAAAAAGTTTGATTTTAGTTCAAAATGATCAATATGTAGAATCAGAACAAGTGATTGCCGAGATTCGCGCCGGAACATCCACTTTTAATTTTAAAGAGAGGGTCCAGAAACATATTTATTCCGAATCAGCGGGAGAAATGCACTGGAGTACCGATGTCTATCATGCACCTGAATATACATATGGTAATGTTCATCTATTACCAAAAACAAGTCATTTATGGATATTATCCGGAGGGCCATACAGATCCAGTATAGTGTCTTCGTCGCTCCACAAGGATCAAGATCAAACGAATGCTCATTCTTTTTCTGTTGAACGGCGATATATTTCTGACCTCTCAATGACTAATGATCGAGTGAGACACAAATTATTTAGTTCGGATCTTTCTGGTAAAAGGGGGGATAGGATTCTTGATTATTCAAGACCCGATCAAATCATATCCAAGGGTCATTGGAATTTTATATACCCTTCTATTCTCCACGAGAATTCAGATTTCTTAGCGAAGAGGCGAAAAAATAGATTCATCATCCCGTTCCAATATGATCAAGAAGGGGAGAAAGAACTAATACCGCATTCTGGTATTTCGATCGAAATACCCATAAACGGTATTTTGCGTAGAAATAGTATTCTTGCTTATTTTGACGATACACGATACAGAAGAAGCAGTTCCGGAATTACTAAATACGGGACCGTAGAGATAGATTCAATCGTTAAAAAAGAGGATTTCATTGAGTATCGAGGAACAAAAGAATTTAGTTCGAAATACCAAATGAAAGTAGATCGATTTTTTTTCATTCCCGAAGAAGTGCATATCTTACCTGGATCTTCGTCCATAATGGTCCGGAACAATAGTCTCATCGGAGTAGACACACGAATCACTTTAAATATAAGAAGCCGAGTGGGTGGATTGGTTCGAGTGGAGAGAAAAAAAAAAAATATTGAACTCAAAATTGTTTCTGGAGATATCCATTTTCCTGGAGAGACAGATAAGATATCCAGGCACAGCGGTATCTTGATACCGCCAGGAACGGAAAAAAAAAACTCTAAGGAATCAAAAACAAAATTGAAAAATTGGATCTATGTCCAGCGGATCACGCCTACTAAGAAAAAGTATTTTGTTTTGGTCCGACCCGTAGCCACATATGAAATAGCAGATGGGATCAATTTAGCAACGCTTTTCCCTCAGGATCTATTGCAGGAAAGGGATAATGTTCAACTTCGAGTTGTTAATTATATCCTTTATGGAAATGGCAAACCAATTCGAGGAATTTCTCACACAAGTATTCAATTAGTTCGTACTTGCTTAGTATTGAATTGGGACCAAGAACAAAATGGTTCTATAGAAGGTGTTCGTGCTTCCTTTGTTGAAGTAAGGGCAAACGATCTTATTAGAGATTTCATAAGAATTGAGTTATGCAAGTCCGCTATTTTGTATACCGGAAAGAGGAAGGATATCGCAGGTTCAGGATTGATCCACGATAATGTATCGGATCGCACAAATATCAATTCTGTTTATTTGAAGGATAAGATTCCATCATTTATTCAACATCAAGGGACTGTTGGTACGTTGTTGAATCGAAATAAGGAATGCCAATCTTTGATTCTTTTGTCATCATCTAATTGTTTTCGAATTGGTCCATTTAATGGTTCAAAATATCACAATGTGCCAAAAGAATCAATTAAAGAGGATCCTATAATTCCAATTAGAGATTCGCTGGGTCTTTTAGGTACTACTGTACCAAAAATTGCGAATTTTTTTTATTTATCTTACCATGTAATAACTCATAATCATATCTTATTAACTAAATATTTGCTACGTGACCATTTAAAACAGGCTTTCCAAGTACTTAGATATTGTTTAATGGATGAAAATAGGAGAATTTATAATCCCGATCCGTGCAGTAACATCATTTTTAATGCATTCGATTTGAATTGGCGCTTTCTCCATCACGATTATTCTGAAGAGACATCCACAATACTTAGCCTTGGACAATTTGTTTGTGAAAATGTATGTCTATTTAAACACGGACCACAGATAAAATCGGGTCAAGTTATAATTGTTCATGTTGACTCCTTTGTAATAAGAGCAGCCAAGCCGTATTTGGCCACTCCAGGAGCAACTGTTCATGGCCATTATGGAGAAATACTTTACGGAGGAGATACATTAATTACATTTATATATGAAAAATCAAGATCTGGTGATATAACGCAGGGTCTTCCAAAAGTAGAACAAGTGTTAGAAGTACGTTCAATTGATTCCATATCGACGAACCTCGAAAAAAGGGTTGAAGGTTGGAACGAACATATAACAAAAATTCTTGGAATTCCCTGGGGATTCTTGATCGGCGCCGAGTTAACCATAGCGCAAAGTCGTATCTCTTTGGTTAATAAGATCCAAAAAGTTTATCGATCTCAGGGGGTGCAGATTCATAATAAGCATATAGAGATTATTGTACGTCAAATAACATCAAAAGTGTTGGTTTCAGAAGATGGAATGTCTAATGTTTTTTCACCGGGAGAACTTATCGGATTGTTGCGGGCGGAACGAACAGGTCGCGCTTTGGAAGAAGCGATCTGTTATCGAGCAATCTTATTGGGAATAACAAGAGCGTCTTTGAATACTCAAAGTTTCATATCCGAAGCGAGTTTTCAAGAAACTGCTCGAGTTTTGGCAAAAGCGGCTCTACGGGGTCGTGTTGATTGGTTGAAAGGCCTGAAAGAGAACGTTGTTCTAGGGGCGATGATACCCGTCGGTACGGGATTCAAAGCATTAGTACACCGGTCAAGAAAACCCAACAACATTCATTTAGAAATCAAAAAGAATAATCTATTTGAGGGGCAAGTGGGAGATGATATTTTGTTCTACCACAGAGAATTATTTGGTTCTTGCAGCCCAAATAATTTCCATGATACATCAGAACAGTCATTTATGAAATTTCATGATTCCTAGGAGCAGATTCTTTTTTATTTTACTATCTGGTGCGGTTATTTTTTCTTTGTTAATAAAGGTAATAACGAATAAAAAGGAATTAATGGCTTGGTCCGCGTATCAACGGGCAGCCTCCGGCAGAAGGTTCCATCGGAACAATTATTTATTGTTTTTTTTTTTTAACAAAGGGGAAGTGTGGGGAGAAATGACAAAAAGATATTGGAACATCAATTTGGAAGAGATGATGGAAGCAGGAGTGCATTTCGGTCACGGTACTAGGAAATGGAATCCTAGAATGGCACCTTACATTTCTGCAAAGCGTAAAGGTATTCATATTACAAATCTTACTAGAACTGCTCGTTTTTTATCAGAAGCCTGTGATTTACTTTTTGATGCAGCAAGTGGGGGAAAACACTTCTTAATCGTTGGTACCAAAAAGAAAGCAGCTGATTCAGTAGCATCGGCTGCAATAAGGGCTCGGTGTCATTATGTTAATAAAAAATGGCTTGGTGGTATGTCAACGAATTGGTCCACTACAGAAACGAGACTTCAAAATTTTAGGGACTTAAGAGCAGAACAAAAGGCTGGGAAAATCGACCGTCTCCCGAAAAGGGATGCAGCAATGTTGAAGAGACAATTATCTACCTTGCAAACATATCTGGGTGGGATCAAATATATGACGGGTTTACCTGATATTGTAATCATCGTTGATCAGCAAGAAGACTATACGGCTCTTCGAGAATGTGTCATTTTAGGAATTCCGACTATTTGTTTAATCGATACAAATTCTGACCCGGATCTCGCAGACATTTCGATTCCCGCCAACGATGACGCTATAGCTTCAATCCGATTGATTCTTAACAAATTAGTATTCGCAATTTGCGAGGGTCGTTCTAGCTATATAAGAAATCGTTAATTAATAATAAGATAAGTCAATTACCTCGAGAACTCCATAGATTTTTGAAATTGGTTACTATTCCTGAATATTAAAAAAGAGATAATAATGTGGATATTATGTTATGTAATTACTTGGTATATGAAACATATGGTTAATATTAGATTTAAATATGATTAAAGTGGGTGAGTCGAGAAAGAGATGGTTGAATCAAAATAATTCCTTTTTAAGTTTTATTTCTGTCAGAGGATAATATGAATGTTATACTATGTTCCAGCAACATGCTCAAAGGGTTATATGATATATCTGGTGTAGAAGTGGGCCAACATTTATATTGGCAAATAGGAGGGTTCCAAGTCCATGCCCAAGTACTAATCACTTCTTGGGTCGTAATTGCTATCTTATTAGGTTCAGTCACTGTCGCTGTTCGGAATCCACAAACCATTCCGACCAACGGTCAGAATTTCTTTGAGTATGTTCTTGAATTCATTCGAGACTTGAGCAAAACACAGATTGGAGAAGAATATGGTCCTTGGGTTCCCTTTATTGGAACAATGTTCCTATTTATTTTTGTTTCGAATTGGTCAGGCGCTCTTTTACCTTGGAAACTCATAGAGTTACCTCACGGGGAGTTAGCCGCACCCACGAATGATATAAATACTACTGTTGCTTTAGCTTTACCCACATCTGTAGCATATTTCTATGCGGGTCTTACCAAGAAAGGATTGGGTTATTTCGGGAAATACATTCAACCAACTCCGATCCTTTTACCAATTAATATCCTAGAAGATTTCACAAAACCTTTATCACTGAGTTTTCGACTTTTCGGAAATATCTTGGCTGATGAATTAGTAGTTGTTGTTCTTGTTTCTTTAGTACCTTTGGTAGTTCCTATACCTGTCATGTTTCTTGGATTATTCACAAGCGGCATTCAAGCTCTTATTTTTGCAACTTTAGCCGCGGCCTATATAGGCGAATCCATGGAAGGTCATCATTGACTAGTCAAAAAAGTCTTTTTTGAAACTTATCCCAATTCGTGCGTGGGAAAAGATAGTTTACTTGGGGAGCATGATAGATACAAATATGTATGTATATACGACCTAGAGTCGTAGCAGGAAAGATATACGATATTATGAAATTGTAAGAATAAAAGGAAAGAGATCTAAAATAAAAGATCTTTTTCCTGCTCCATTTATGTCATATCTTTCGAATTGCAATTCGATCAATTCTTGATATTGATATGTAATGATTCGTCCTGATGAATCTGTATGTTTGTACCTATACTAGATAATGATAAGCGATAGTTTACAACTAAGATTTCTAAAAGGATCTATTTATTATCCATTATATAATATAGGTTTAGGGGTCTCAGCTAGTATTTAATGGCTATAAGCCGATTCCTGTGTATGTTTTGAAGAATGCTTCTCGAATCGAATTTGATTCGAGATGAGATGCAGATGGTTTACGTTCTAGAGGAAACACATGTATATGTGAGATTAGATATTCACTAGTTCTATAGAGACTATCCATATATATATTATTTCCCATTCCACTGCATTTCGATGTATTCCAATAGAAGCCCTTCCATTTCATCTGGTATTGTGGATTGAATGAATAAACAAAACAGATAAACTCAAGCATATGGAAAACTAAAGACGAAAGAATTGAATGAAAGAATCATTCGAAACAAAGAAACGAAACGCAAGAAAAAACGAGAACTGTATTGCATATGGATTTAAAACAACTCCATGGATAGGAACTAAAAACGAGATAGATGTCGAAGTAGTTCTAATGATTCAGTAATAATATTGCTTTTCCGTTCAGAGTTCTTATTCTTAGTTACTTTGACCAGATGGATCTTAGTGATAAAAATAATAATAATTCATTAGTTGATTGTATCATTAACCATTTCTTTTTTGGCGTGAGGAGCTTACCATGAATCCACTGATTTCTGCCATTGCTGCTGGATTAGCCGTAGGACTTGCTTCTATTGGACCTGGGGTTGGTCAAGGTACTGCTGCAGGCCAAGCCGTAGAAGGTATTGCTAGACAACCAGAAGCAGAAGGTAAAATACGAGGTACTTTATTGCTTAGTCTGGCTTTTATGGAAGCTTTAACAATTTACGGACTGGTCGTAGCATTAGCACTTTTATTTGCGAATCCTTTTGTCTAATCCTAGAAATGTGAAAAAATACGTTATGTACTTTTTTCTTATTTTATTGCCTTGAACTTGCTGTTTGCTTCTTCGAATCAACACTTCACTCCTACAATCACTTATTCGTTGAGACAATACACCCTGGGAAGGACTGATTTGAGATGAGGAATTAGAAGATTTGCTTGCTTGCTTGACGTTAAACGTGAGCTGGAACGCTCTTGGGATAATGACGCCTTCAGGGAGATTAGTGCTATCCCTATTCCCTTTCCCTTTTGGTTGACCGTTGCGTCGAAGTATAGCGTCCATGTCTCTCTATTTTTTTCTTCAATAAGCGCAAATATTTCTTCGTCTGGGAAGTCAGTTTTTACTGGTTCGTAATCAGGGAGGGGTAGTTGAGCGAGGTGGTCAGCGATAGCTTGCCCTTTGATGGATTTTTGAGTGGTGTACGTGATGTCAAACTCATTTAACTGTACTTACCATCGGGCTAAGCGTACAGTTAATACGGCTTTCTCGAATAGGAACCTTACTGGGTCTATTTTGGCAAAGTATTTGACTTTGTGGGCAAGAAAGTAATGTCGCAACTTTTGGGAAGCCCATACTAATGCTAGACAAGTTTTTTCTGTAGGAGGGTAGGCTTTTTCGTATTCAATCAGGGTTTTACTCAGGTAGTAAATGGCCTTTTCCTTTCTTCCCATGTCGTCGTGTACAATATTGCCGAATACGAAGCCCTAATAGCAGGTTTGAAGGCAGCCCTAGCCCTAGGAGCTAAAAGTTTAGACATTATTGGGGACTCCCTCTTAGTGATCGCCAAACTCTTAAAAAATATCAGACTAGAGACCCAAAACTGAACCGTACAGAGAACTAGCCATAGTCCTGCTAAAACAATTCTGTGAGGTTACTCACATTTTCATACCCCGGACCGGCAATATTCTTGCAGACTCTCTAGCCTCTCTAGCCTCATCGCTCACCTTCCCCTTATCTAGGACATCTGAAACAGTCACTACCAGAGACCATGAAAATCCTAGCCCTTGAACTAGGAGATATGGACGACGGAAATCCCTGGTACTTTGACATCAAAAATTACCTTGAAAACAGTTCATTCCCAAGCTACGCTACTAGCAACGACCAGAAAATAGTTAAAAGGGTGGCAGTCAAATACTGCCTCCAAGGGGGGATACTCTTCCGAGCCTCCTTCAATGGGGAACTACTCAGGTGCCTGGACGATGAAGAAGCATATACCATTGCAGAAGAAGCTCACTCTGGAGTATGCGGAGGGCACGTCAACGCCCAGATGCTAGCAAAAAAGTACTAAGAATGGGCTACTATTGGCCCACGCTTGAAGGGGACTGCAACAAGTACGTTAAGCGTTGTATCCAATGTCAAACCCATGCCAACAAGATACACGCACCAGCATCTTCTTTACATCCCATGACTTCACCATGGCCCTTCACTATGTGGGCATTAGATGTGATAGGACCATTTCAGGACACTATAGAAAACACCACCCAAAAGGCCTTCATCCTCACCGCTACAGAATACTTTACCAAATGGGCTGAAGCCGAGTCCTATGTAGTAATTAAAAGCTCTACCCTGGCTCTTTTTGTCTGCACTCACATCCTTGCACGGTTCGGCACCCCCAAAGTGATTATAACTGACAATGGCCCCCAGTTCATCTCCCAAGAATTCCAAGACCTATGCAATAAACATCATATAGAACTTCATCATTCCACGCCATATTATCCACAGGGGAACGGACAAGCAGAGGCCACCAACAAAACCTTGCTCAAAATTATAAAGAAAACGGTAGAAACCCATAAGGCTACCGATTGGCTTGATAAATTGGTAGACGCCCTCTGGGCATATCGAACCTCCATTAGGACACCTACTGGTCAAACCCCCTATTCACTCACGTTTGGGGCCGAAACAGTAGTACCTTACGAAATCCTCGTCCCATCCTTAAGAATAGTACTAGAAGAAAACCTCCAAATTGAGGAAAGGAGAGAGACACTTCTACTACGCCTCGAACTACTAGACGAGAAAAGATTAAGAGCGGCAGACCATGCCCAGGCCTACCAAAGAAGGGTGGCAAGGGCATTTGAAAAGAAGGTAATAAAAAGAAAATTTGAAATCGGGGAGTTAGTACTTAAGCAAACAATGCCATCAAGACAGCCCCACCCAAGAGGAAAGTTGCAACCCACATGGGAGGGCCCCTATGTGATCACCCATGCCTATTCCGGGAATGCCTACCGTTTGGTAGATGCCGAAGGAGTCGAGGTTTCAGGTTCGTGGAATGCACTTTATCTAAAGAAATTCCATGCATGAATAGCTTTCAATGCTTGAGAACTATTATTCTTTCTTCCTGCAATTTCCAGCGTTTAGTACTTGATAGAATTATAAGACTCTCAAAGATAAACTCGTATCTATTTGAACACATCTCCGCCAAATCATGCCACTTCATTCACACACGTATAACTGGACTAGATTTACCTGATAGAAGAGAAATTGCCTACCCCGTAGACTGGGACAATTTACAACCCCAAAGCAAACCTCCCTTATTTCCGCCTCACTCGTATTAACCCTAGGTCAAAATGAGGAGTTACCCGGACCTGGCATGTGTCCCAAAACTGGCTCTGGCACTATACAAACACTTCTAGAGGGGAAGCATGAAAAGAATCGGGGTGAAAAACAGAAGAGCCCCTCCCTCAAATAAAAAAAAATCAAACAATGAGAGGCCAACAAAAGAAAAATAACACCCAAGTGAATGGGTTAAACTCTCTATTTTAGCAGGCTTTCACGCCTTTACGCACAAGTATATGCCACACAAACGGCTATACTAGTACAGGGTCCAAATAACGGACTGTACTTTCCACCCAAAATAAAGAAGTGATAAAAAGAAGAAAGCCAGAGGGACCTAGAAAGTAGGACATATGCTAGACTGGGACAATTCTAAAATAATTACCCGAAAGGAAGATATTTCTCTTACCCCATTCTCCCCCCCCTTTTATTTTCGCAATGGGATTCAAAATTGAACTATGTCTACCGGGAAAGGCAAAATTTCGACCAAAGGTAGATCGTTTCCAGGTTTACAACTACACACACTCACATGAGTTCACTTAGAAACTTGCCTATCCAAAGGAAGCTTATTTAACTTGACTCCTGGTACACTCATGGATCTTCCAGCATGTTTAGAATAATACGATCAAGCATTTGAGAACCATGAACCTAGAAAAAAACCGACACCTAAGGCCTATGCCTTTCAAATACAACCCTGGTTCGGACATAGGTGACCACAAGGGCTCCTCCACAGGGACTTGATGGTATCTTTTACTTAAGAAAGTCGAGAACATTGCCCTCTCACATAAAAGAAAACCATTGAAGAATTAAAATGCCCACTTATGCCACTCATACTTACGCATAAGTTCGCATTTTCCTTTTCCAAAACACCTAGGCATCTGATTTTCTTGAAATGCTAAAATTGCCCCCCCCCCCCCCCCGTACCAATGATAAGATTACCCCACCTACACCCATTCTACGCCCTTCCGCACATGCTTGAGAAGAAATTGTCCCACTTACACACATACCCAAGAGTTTTCTTCGCTCACGCACTTGGAATCCCTCCCTTGCGTACTAAAGCATGGTTCCCCGCACTTTACTTTCTCGCATTATCTTTTCATTTACCTTAAGATGGATTGTATCCCTTGACAATTCAAGCAAGAAAGGGCTCGAAAATCAGTGCAGGGGCACAATCCGGACAGATTTAACACTTGGTCCATGGAAAGGATGTTTTTATAGGTCTCGAAAGTCAAAACGGTCACAAAGGCTTTCAGTAGTAGCAGGCAGGAGCAGCAAAACCAGAAGAATTATCCTAAGCAAGGGGCGGCTAAACCCGACTAGCCGCCCCTCACCCGACGGCTAGACACCACTAGCCGCCCCAGCTTTGGTTTCAGGTAAGCATGTCACAGGTAGGGGGCGGCTAAACCTAAGCCTCCCCTCACTGGGCGGCTAGTTTGCACTAGCCGCTCCCTACCTGCTGCCCAAAAAATCTGCTGTCAGTCCCATCGTTTCAACTCTTCCACTCCTTTGGTACCTATAGAAAACATTCTCCCCCGAAACCTGTGCACACACATTTCATACATTCATACGCACATAAAAACAGTATAACTATGAATCAAATAACAACTGAAACGAAAGTCATACACCAAACCATACCCATCCACCCATACAACCTTATAAAAACTATTCCACATATACGACCAAACTGAAACCAATAAACCAAGTTTAAAACAGCCATGTTTGTTCATAAACCAAAGAAAGAAAGGGAAAATTGTTCAGGAAAAAGAAAGGTAAACCTATTTAAAACTAAAATCAAAATAAAATAAAGATCCATCGGACGCCCCATCAAAGTCTTGAGCTGCATGCCGTTGAAATGATCACCTAAGTCAAAAGGAAAAGAAGAAAATCATGAATTCCTTGCATATATACCATTCTTCTACCTAAAACCAAGACGCAAAGAAGATATACCTCGGCGTATCGTCACCCGCTGGAGGCTGAATAGGAGGAACATCCTGGCTTGGCTGAGAAGGGAGCGGCGGCTGAGGAGAGGACTGAACCTCTGGAGCATCAGGAGTGGCATGAGTCTCTCGAACTGAGGATGCAGCCCTAGCATATATCCCACGACTCCGAGACGCCGAAGGACGAGAAGCACGGCTGAAGGTGGCCCCAGTAGCCAAGGAAGCCGAGAGAGAATGGTCAGGCTCAAGAGGAAGAAGGTCAAGGTCTGCCTCGGTCATGGAGCCCCCTCCAACCAATTTCCCCCTCATAGTCGCCTCCCAGAGATGGACTTGCTGCATATCTCTGTCTCTCCTCTCCAATCTCTGTCGGAGGCGACTCTCTGTCCCTCTAGCCTGATCAATTCTCGAAACAGCCCCCTATAGTCCGCGAGGGTGGCCGCAATCACCGCTTCCCCCAAAACCGGAAGACCGGTGATCCGATGGACGTCCTCGAGGGTCGGCATAACGGCGCCAGTAGGGAGGATGAACGTACAACTCTCCAGGTCCCATCTCTCCGCCAATGCCTCCACATATGGGCGATGGACGTGGAACGGCTCAATCAGAAAGAAGGAACGGAAGCCCGCTCCATCCACTAAGCTCCTCTCCTCCTGCCATAAAGCCCGGATACGATTCGGCCGCTGCAAACAAACGAAGAAGAGATGGGTTAGTTTAAAAGAGCAACCGAGAGGTAAAAATCTAAAAACTAAATCATTTAGAAATCATGCTTAGCAAAGTAAAATTCTCATACAAAAGCATTCACTTAAAGGTTCACCTCCCATTATTCACAAAACACTCCTCATATGACCACGCATGCAAACAAAAATATGTCAAAATCCCACCGTGGTCACCACCTACGCTCTTTCTTGCATCACGGCCTATCATGTTCATCCACTTTCCCTAAACACACCCAAACATATAGGAAGCACTTGAACCCATGAAATGCATGCATACAATCTCTCATGCTCTACCACGATCAAGCACATACGAAGACACACCTAAAAATTATATACACATAAAAAAGTATCGCATGCAAGCATACAAACCATGCCATTCACTTCCTTCTAAAAAATAGAACAAACATGGATATATATATACGAGAAATTATCCCCCTTTCCTAGAAACAAACCCATATCAGCATGCTATCCCACCATGATTATCTTATACACCAAGCATGCTTATTAAAAATCACATATACGACCTGTTCATACCACCAAAACACATGCACATACACCAAAATAAAAAAATAAATATAATAATAAGGCAAAAACTAGAAGGTTAGGAACATACCACGGCCCGTGTGGACCCAGGAGCGCCCACCTCGGCCTCGTCGGGATCGTCCATCCCGTCGTCATCCCCCTCCTCTTCATCCTCCTCAAACACGGCCTCCTCGGCCTCAGCCTCAACACCAACACCGGCCTCTGCAGCCCCGATGCCCATACCCTCGGCCTCCCCAGCCTCATCCCTAACCTCTCCTGTCCCCTCCACTCTCCCCGCGCCAGAGATAAACTCCACAATAGCCCTATTTTCTTCCTCCTCAGCCCTGGACTCTGTGGCCTCCCTGTCCAACATCCCAACAAGGGCATCCAACAACACCCTCACATCTTCACTAACTCCCTCGGCCCCCACTCCCTTGGTTGCACCCTCAATCGATCCCCCGACCCACAAAACCACCTCCTCGACCACCGCTGATCGATCCCCATGCCTCCTCTTGCGTGTATATCCTATCATACTACTCCCAACCTCCGGGGCAACCCCCAAAGGCAAATCCCCAACCTCACCCGCGCCGATGTCCACCGGCGGCACCTCCACCACACCCATAACTTCTCCCACGGCCTCTACCTCCGGCCTATCACTGTCCGATGATGACGAGCTGGGGCTACGCTCTCCACGAGCCACCCGTGGTCGTTTCCCCCTCGAAGCAATTGCCTTCGACCTCGTCATCTTTCTCGGATTGAAAAGAAAAAGGAGAACCCAAAACTAGGGTTTCTAAATCAAGAGAGAAGGACGGATCTAGGTCAAAATGGAGAAAGAAAAGGCAAATGAATCAAGGTTTCACTGTTTAAAATGAAGAAGAAGGAGTAATGGAGGGAGAGAAACCGTTTTGAAACGTATGGAGAGAGAGAGGGTCTTTTCGGTTATAAGGGACCCAGTTATGGGGCGGCTACCCGCGAGTAGCTGCCCCCTTTTCAATCTCTTTTCAGCCCTAAATTC